>JAFVLL020043276.1:69160-93356 GCA_021397915.2 Tor tambroides
TCCAGCACAAGCAGCTCACAGCGGACCACACCAGATGGCTCGGAGAGTTGCCCCCTTCCTCTAACCTCCTGGAGGATGAAAAGAGACCAGAGTCCGACACCACAGAACAAGGACAGTGCCAACATGCTGGCCTCTGAACTTGTTCAACTCCACATGCAACTTGAAGAAAAGCGACGTGCAATTGAATCCCAAAAGAAGAAGATGGAGGTCTTGACAGCAAGACAAAGGCTTAAGCTTGGGAAAGCAGCCTTCCTGCACATAGTCAAGAAAGGGAAGAGTGATACTCTCCCTCAGCCTACAAAGTCCGAGTACTACTTGAAAGATAGCCAAAAACTCAATCAAGAAAAAGAGAAATCGTCGAAAGATGACACCTGTGTTGGTGCTCTGAGAGATGGGCCGAAAGAGCCCGAAGAGCCAGAGAAGGCATCTCTCGAGTGGGCAGGTGGGGGGACTGTGTCCCCTACTGCCTTAGAAATGGACGAGGAGTTAGATCTTAATGAATGCAACCGCTCCATTGAATTGTTGAACGAGGCTATCGGAAACATTCAGCAGCAGATGATGCAACTTTCGCTTCAGCAGGAAATGCTCATGAAGCAAAATGTTCAGTCTCCAACAGGTGCTTCTCCACCACCTAGCAGTGACCAAAGTAATGCATCTGAACCCAGGGTCAGAGCTTCGATACATTTTGTTGAACCAAGTGGCAGCCCTGTGGTACGAAAGCCACCCAAACTAAGTTCAGCGCGGTCTCATTCCAAACCCTCAGAGCTGTTGCTAGTTAAGGAGCACGGCAAAGGGCAAAAGAGCTCCACTTCTACACCTGACAGCCCCTCTGCCAAGTCCATTCAAGGGGGCAGGACCCCCAAACCAGAGCCAGAGGACTTTGTGCAAAACTCCACAAGATCAGACTCATTCAACAAAGACAAAGGGAACTCAAAAAGCACTACATTCCACCTTAATGATGAAGCTAACATGAGGATGGTCTCAAGGGAACCAAGTTCTGTGGCCCTTGGTGTCACTTTCGAAGAATCTATGTCCACTACCTTGCAGGATGCTGAGGCTACATTTGATGATGAGCCAGCAATGGATAATGTCTCCTCAGAGGATATTTCTAGAGGAAAAGTCAATCTTATTGAGGTAGACTTGTCTGATTTGGCTGCCAATCCAGATGAAGAAAATGCCAATGTATTGGATGTGACCACTGATGGGAGCGATGGGGAAAAGAAGTCTGGCATGGGCTTCTTTTTCAAGGTAAAAAAAAAAAAAAAAACCTCGACAACTATTAAGCTATGACACGTAATCTTTCCCACTCACTTTGTGGCCTAGTAACACCCTAGCAAGTACAGACAACCACTCAGACACAAGTTTCAGTAGTTTTACTTTTCCTACTGATTTTGTTGTATTATATATGCAGGACGAGCAAAAAGCAGAGGATGAATTGGCCAAAAAGCGTGCAGCATTTCTGCTAAAACAACAGAGGAAGGCAGAGGAGGCTCGGCTCCGTAAGCAACAGCTGGAGACTGAAAGTGAGCTGAAAAGAGATGAAGCCAGGTATTGACTACCTTTGAAGTGTCATCTTCCATGAATATAAATATGATAAAGAGATGCTTTGTCTTTCAACTTTTTCATGAAGTTTGTATGTTTAAAGCCTCTTTTCTTTTCC
This sequence comes from Tor tambroides, assembly GCA_021397915.2. Lineage (NCBI taxonomy): Eukaryota > Metazoa > Chordata > Actinopteri > Cypriniformes > Cyprinidae > Tor > Tor tambroides. The sequence continues at coordinate 70,821 of JAFVLL020043276.1, forward strand.
AATTCCAGGAGGAAAGCTGAAGAGGAAAGACTCAGAAAAGAGGAGGAGAAGGCCAGGAGAGAGTTGATAAAGCAGGGATACCTTAGAAGAAAACAGCAGGAGATGTGTGAGGAGCAAGAGCAGCCCCAGCCCAAACCCAAGACCAAGCCCAAAAAACAAAGGGCAAAGTCTGTGCTGAAGGAAGAACCCTCACTTGATACACTTTCCAAATGTCCTGCTACCAGTAAGTATTAAACTGTGCCTTCTGTTTTTGCATTATTACTGAGTTGACAGCAGACATGTTTGATGGCACTTAAACTGAAATAATGAAACCATGTCCCTCACCAGATGAGAATCTCATCAGTGCCCAGTCTGGCTCTAGTCTATCACTGGCCTCTGTGGCCACCACTGAACCAGACAGTGTCAACTCAGGAGGGGCGGGATCTCATCGGTAAGTCCTTCCCATGTCGTACAGGCTGTGTGCAGATGCGTGTGTGCTTGCATTTCATTAATTCGTTTCAGAATCAATTGACTGTATTCAGACTGTGACCTCTAAAGCACTTTAATGTTGCTGTTCGTTCTTTCCATTAACAGAGGAGAATCAGTAGAGTCATTTCCAGGCCTCAGTCGCAATTCCAGTCGGACTACAGAGAGAGACTGGGACAACGGTTCCACCGCGTCTTCCATTACATCAACATCCATGGCGGAATACACTGGTGAGTTTTCACTTTCCATTCTGTAGGATGCAAGTGGTTTATATTTGTGTTGATGCTCAGTAAGTGTGGGTACTACATGCTGGTCTGGAGTACTAAATTATTTATACTGTTTTAGATTCCTCTACACCAGGACGACATCCTGTGTTAACAACAGCAGCATGCTGATCTCGACCATGCATCAGGGAATATGTTTGTCTATGTGCTTGAGTACATAAGCACACATCAGTTTTTTGTTTGGGTAGATATTAGTGGACAAATTTGTTCTTTAAGCCCGAACTCTCTGAAGCGTTTCACTTGTTTGCTCTTTAATTATAGCTTACATGTGAACTAATGGATTTTACAGGGGAAATACCTTCTTTTTGTTCTATTGCTTATGTTTGCAGAATAAATACAGGCATTGCTTTGCTCTAAAGCTGAAATTAGTTTAAAATTAGAACTACCCTTTCAAACTATGTATTCAAAAATCAGTGTAAAAATACTTGGGTTTATGTTAATTATTTGGGTAATGCTCAGAATGGCATGGTTACCTTAGCTTTGATCAACTTTATCTTGTTCACCGCAGTAACCCTTTGATCCATGTAAGGCAAGGGATTGTTTAGGAGGAGAATAGAAAGGTTTGTGGCATTTGTTGGGTCAGAGTGATGGATGAGGTAGTTTAGCTTTTAATCATGGAGACTGAGAAGCTCTAGTATGCATCAGCGAGACCTGTATAGGGCTCTGAGAGGCACACCATGACCTAACCAGGTGAAACAATAAATTTGAAAGTGATAAATCCAAGGGGAAAAAATGTTGTTGCCCTAACTAGCCATGAGAGCAAGACAAAGTTTTATCGGTCAGTTGTTTTCTATTTATGTCACACTTGGTAGCCCCGCCCACAGTGAAATCCTATTGATCCTGCTTCATGTGGTGGTATTTTAAACATCAAATATGGAAGGTTTTTTTTTTTTTTTTTACCATATCGCACAGCATTTCACAGTGAACAGAAAAAATAAGCATATTAGAATGATTTCTATATCACAGGAATCATCACAAGGATAAATTACATTTTAAAATATATTCAAATAGAAAATTGTAGCAATATTTTACAATTTTAAAAAAAATATATATTAGGGCTTGAATTTCGGCGCGGGATTGCGGGGATCGCGCATAATTTAAACCATTCCCGCAAGTTTAACTTTTATAATGCGAGAAATTCCCGCACAAATATATTTCCTGCATCTCAGATTAAATACATCTACCCACGTGAAAAAAATAAATCACTGGTTCAAACAGCCTGTTTTTTTGTTGTTGTTTTTAAACCGCGCTGCACCGGCCTTCTCTGTCGTTGAGTCCTGTAGCAGAGCATCGGCGTGTTCTCCGTGGCCCGCGTCGCACTGATTAACACAAGGCTGTGTCACGCGCTCTTATATTCTGAGTCATAATGAGCTGCTTGTGAAGATAGTATCGGCTTCCAAATTATATTATTTTAATCGCGAAATTCAAACATTACATGCTCTTTATAGTGTGTGAGTGGATAGAGCGCGCCTGCCGACTCAACACAGCAGCAGCGAAGCGCGAGTAAATCATCTCCTTATTTTAAAATGCGCATTTTATCGAAAGTTAATATGAATGAACATGAGATAAAATAGATTCCTGTTCACTGATCGTCATCATCTCTCACATAACGACCCATGTTCAACTTGGTGAAGAAGCGTCAGCTTGCATAATATTTGTCCTTGTGTTATTTAATTTATGTCGGAATAAAGACCATTCACTGAAATGTTTTTTAATCTTTGGAGAGCTTTTTTTCTTAAATAAAAACAAATATAACACTCTGATTAGATTATTTCACAACGCTTAAACGTTAGGGGGGAAATTATTTGGCTAAAGAAAGCAGAGACATTTCTTTTTTATTCAGAAGGCACAAAAAAGAAAGCAACTCAAAATATGAAGCATTAAGCGACATTAAATTTGTTATCCAAAAAATTTCAAATTAATTCAGTTCAAGTGAACTTTTTTGATTGTTTGAACACGTGACTGCGCGTTTCTGCTCTCTTATCGCTCTCGCGATACTTGATGTCATACAGTGATCATTCTGCGCAGCGCTGCTTCAAGTCCAATGCGCCTATTGTTATGCAAAGTCACAAGCAATGGGAAAAAGTGATTAAAATTGAACTGAAACATGAAAGACACTGAAACTGAGATACATTAATATATAGTTTAAACAGAGTTCTTAAGGTTAATTTGAAGGAGAGCATGACGTATTTTGTATGAAGTTTTGAAAAAGCAAAGAACTGAACTGATCTGAAACCCATGAAATACACTGAAATTGAGAGACCTTAATATATATAGTTCTTAATGTCAGTTTGAAGGAGAGCATGGTGTATTTTGTATAAAGTTTTTTTTAAACAAACAAAGAAATTGAACTGAAACTGGAATATAAAAAGTGAATCTTAATATAGTTTTAATACAGTTCTTAATGTCTATTTGAAAGAGAGCATGACAAATTTAGTTATAATTCTTTGAAAACCAAGATATATTAAAAACTGTAGACATAAATAAATGAAGATGATTAATTTAGCCCGATGTGTCAGTTTATCTCCCCCCCCAGAATCTTTAAATCCCCCCCATGTGACCCATGTAAGGGGGAATTCCCCCCCAGTTTAAAAACCGAAACTCAGGCCCTGATATATTTTTTCGTCAAATTAAATGCAGCCTTGGTGAGGATAAGAGATGTCTTTCAAAAACATTAAAAAAACAAACTCACCAAACAGTAGTGTATATGTGAAAAAAAATTATAATGAATCATCATAAAATGAAAATCCATGATCTTATGGGACATTGTTGCTTCTCATGTCTTGTATTGATGTTTTTGTTTTTGTTGTTGTTGTCACTGTAGGACCCAAGCTTTTCAAAGAGCCAAGCGCAAAGTCCAACAAGCCTATAATCCACAACGCCATCTCTCATTGCTGCTTAGCGGGAAAAGTAAATGAACCGCAGAAGAACTCCATTCTTGAGGTGCGTGACCAGTTTGCAGGTTCATGGCATGCAGATAGCATGCTGTGATGTAACCTATTAGTCTTGATGGTCAACTACAGTGAATAAACATAAACTAAACAATTGCCTCCTTTTTTGACTGGTAGGAGCTGGAGAAGTGCGAATCCAACCACTTGATGATTCTCTTCCGGGACAGTGGCTGCCAGTTCAGAGCCCTTTACTCCTACTTCCCCGACACGGAGGAGATCCACAAGCTCACCGGCACAGGGCCCAAGAGCATCACTAAGAAGATGATTGACAAACTCTACAAGTACAGCTCGGACCGCAAGCAGTTCACTGTAATCCCTGCCAAGACTGTGTCCGTTAGTGTAGATGCGCTGACTATCCATAACCACCTGTGGCAAGCCAAAAGACCCGCAGGACCAAAAAAAAGCGGAAAGTGAAGTCCGATGTGACACTTTCGCAACGAGGCCCGTAATCACTTATCTGCTTCCGTCAGAGTTTGGATGGAAGAGGCTCGCTGGACAAACAAACAGGCATGAATCAACATGCACTTCATTTGAATGTGTTTTGGGTTGAAGTAGTCCTTTACCCACAATCCTGTGGTCTTTTTACATGATACATTTTTTTTGTTACTTGAAGTATTTATTAGTTTGGCACTGATTCGCTCGTTTAAACGAAGCTCTTCCCCCGTGATTGTTTTTGTTTGATTCGTTTTCCCCTTTTTTTTGTGAGGGATACACGTTTTCCTCTTAATGTCTTTAAAACATGTTTGCTGACTCTAAGGACTGCCAGAACTCGAATTCATGTAAAAAATAGCTGACTTGCCTCTCAACAAAGCTTTTTTTGCCTCCAAAACATGCTGCTCCTTTGTTGTCACTGGGACAATCCCAGGTCCGCATACTTTTGGCCTTCATGCATTGTGGTACTATGTCTGTTTATTCAGCGCTTTAAAAAATAAGCTCGGCTGTAGCCCGTTTTTTGGAAACTCGGTGGTCCTTTCAATAGGGAATCGAACAGACCTTGATACGTGTCAAATGCAGTTTTCTTCTCTTATGTTCTACTCGGTAGCGGCCTCTTCTCTGGACAGTCTGTACTATGGTGCACTTATGATCATGTTTTAGTAATATTATCATGCAAATGTAACCATGTTGATGTTGGCATTGGAGCTTTTTCTCATGCAGAAGAGCAGCATGCTCTGTTATGAAGAGTGTCGCTGTAAACGATTTGAATGACAGTATTTAATATATTCATAATCGGTTACTTCCCTTGCCGTCGCTGTCTAATTATTTACCAAGGTTGAAAACATTCCTCAGTCAAAGAAGTGTCAACACTGCCGACATCCTTGTGTTTAGACGTTGGAGAACACTCATAAAAGCCTCGTGTTTGGTGTCGAGATCAATTGAGTGTTGCACATGCACTTTATTTGTTTGCTCATGAAGGTGTATAGCTGGGGTTGATTTTTAAAGGGCTTACTAAACCATTTTTGCTCCTTGTTGAAAGGTGAAAGTACTCTGTTATACACTGAGAAACATCTCTCAAACACTATTAACACCGAAAAGAGCACACTGACAGCCCCTTAATGACTCTTAAACTACTGTTTCCAAGTAATAGGTGTTAGACTTGTCTATACGTCGCTGCATTGTTTAATTTTAAATTGCAGTTTTGTATATGTGTGTTTTTATATCTTAACTAAAAGATTGTATTGATGCTGATCACCTGTTTTCTTTTTTTTTTTTTTTTTTTTTTTTAAACACTACTATTCATTCTTGGTCATTTTGCTTCCTTTACCATATTATTATTTATTTTAAATAAGACTCTGAGAATTAATAAATATTTCAAGTCAAATTCATTCTCATTTTCTCATTTAATTATTGACATTGTCATCTTCCACTTTATTTTATAACACCTCTTGCATTATATAGTAAGTGAGCTTACCTCGTAGTAATGAATATTAGTACCATGTATTGTGCATAATTGACTTTACGTGACTTCATGTCGACGTTTGATAAACTTTTGTATTAGTAGCTTTACTGTTGTTGGGTGATTGCAAGAAATGATGGCAGTCTAATTTCTTGTGGTCTCGTGATGGGCGTCCCAACTTCTGTCATCTGGAACACCACAGGCTGTGCCTCATCGACAAGCACTGTATCCTTGACAGTCCACTGAAGACACATTTGTATCCTAGCAACTGGCAGTTTATCCTCAGCGGGGGGCTTTACAGGTCAGGCATTTGGTGGATGGATGGTCATTAGACAGGAACTCAGAAGACATTATTTGATGTTTGTCAGTATGCGCGGTGAGTATTATTGCACTCTGATTTCAAGTTGGCTTCTAAATCAAGTAATTGTAATGAATGTTTTTTTTTTTTCTGCCTAGCTCTTTTTATTTTTGTGGTGTTCCAGTATATACATGAGGCATGGTTTCAGTCCTGTATATACACAGAAACGGACTATGTTTGCAAAGAGATACCAAAAGGTAGGATGGTCTGAAGTCACTTGATAGTCACAAAAAGTATGTGTATGTTATCTGCCAGAGAAATGGGTCAGATAAATGTCAGCTATGTACTGTAAAAATGCAGTTAACCAATAAAAATTGGGATTATAATGTCATTATAATATGGGAATACAAACATTTGGATAATTGCATTTTAGCTAAGAGATCACTCAAAAGAAAGTTGTCATGGTTTACTTAATTTCATGTCATTCCAACTCCTCTGACTTAATAAAAGAAGTTTTGAAGAATGTTATTGTTGCATTTTAACAAACAGTGAAAGTGAATGGTGACCAGTGGATGCCAAGTTACTGTAAGGACAAAAAAAAACAAAACAAAAAAAAATAGTGCAGTCAAATGATTAATCGCATCCAAAATAAGTTTTTGTTTACATAATATATGTATGTGTCCTGTGTACATTTATGTATATATAAATATACACACACACAGTATATTTAGAAAATATTTACATGTATTTACATGTCTGTATTTATATTCATATAATTTATATTATAAATATTTAATAAACATTTTTCTGAAATATATACATGCATGTGCGTGTATTTATACATAATAAATATACACAGCGCACACATGTATTATGTAAACAAAAGCTTTTATTTTGGATGCGATTAATCACGATTAATAGTTTGACAGCACTAAAAAAAAAACCCATAATGATCTCTACAACTCATGCACTATATTCCAGATCTTCTAATGCTATACAGCTGCTTTGTGCAAAACTGACTGAAATTTAACTTATTCACTGGAAATCTTGCCTGAGCCCTGGTCTCCATTGACTTTCATTATTTGGAAAAGTGTAGCTTGAACATTCTGCCCAACATCTCCTTATGTGTTTTATAGAGGATAGTCATAACATTTTTGAATGATGTCAAGTTATTTTTAGATGAACTTTCCCTTCAACATTTGTAATTTTTCTTTTCTCTACAGATTATCCTGCTGGCTTGACCTCTGTGATTATCTTTGTGAGTGGTTTAGGAGAAATCAGCTTGTCTATGTTTAACAGCACCAATCTGACCTCTGTGAACAGTCTGACTATGGCACACCAAGGTATCACAGCAATAGGACCGCAGACCTTTGAAATGTTTCAAAACCTCAGAACTCTCAATTTGGACAATAATCGTCTCTCCCAAATCTCGTCAAACTGGTTCAGCCATCAGGTTACACTTGAGACACTCAGACTCTCAAATAATAAAATCACTACACTGGATCATAGTTCTCTTGATGGGCTGTCAAACCTGCTCAACCTAGACTTGTCTCAGAACCAGGTCCACTCTATAACCCCAAGTAGTTTTCTTGGTCTTAGTAAACTGAGGCAGTTAGACCTGTCCAACAACAAACTGACACATTTGAGTACAGATGTGTTTCTTCCACTTAACGGCACAAAGATCTGCTTGGATAGAAATCCCTGGGACTGCTCGTGCTCTGTGAACGACTTTGCCAAATACCTGAGAGGTATGCATTCATTTCTATCTTCTACTTATCTAACGCTGCTGAAATATTCATTTTTGGGTGAAATTTTGAATGACTGACAAATCCTTGCAGGTCTGCAGAATGCCTCTCTTCTGGAGAATGAGATGCTGGTGTGCTGCAATAGCCCTCCTGATTTGAAAGATGTACCAGTATGGCAGGTACCAGAGTGCAAAACCCTCACATCCATGAGCCCTACCACTACAAGCCTTACCACTATGAGTCTTATCACTGGAGGTTCTGGCACCGGGGACCCTGCCACTGGATTAATAACCAAACCTCTTACAATTGGTCACTCCACTTTAATCGTTTTTATTGGTAGGTAATTCATGGCATTAATTCAGCCCTCATCTAGGTAACTTTTATGTCCGGTAGCTTGCTTTGTGGATGACTAACCTTTTATTATGTAACCAGTGGTACTGTGTGCCCTGGTACTTGTCATCTGTGTCCTTTCAGCATTGTATCACAGGAAACGAGAGAGGAAACATCTACAGGCAGTAAAACCTGCTTCAGAGAAATCCGAAATGAACCGAACCAGTGAATCAACTACAAAAAGCAATGGAGAAGAAAACAGAAAAGTGAAATCTGAAATCGCTAATAAAACACAAATTGCCACAACAGAAGTGTTATTGAGGGCAAACCAGATGGTGGTTGGAGATGAGAAGATATCACAGATTTACCATATTTATTCATCAGGGTCATATGACACTAGAGAACCTATTAAACGGGTGAGATCTGCCGGGCCGGTCTTGTGCAGGATGGAGATGCTTTCTAAACCGACAGAAGCAGAAGCGGCCACTGATGAAGTTGGGGTAAGGAATGATGAGTATTACAATGGATGGATGACCTCAGAAAACACAAAAGACAATGTGTGTGTTAATATTGAGGAGGTGGAGAAGTTGGAGGATGGAAAACGCATAGCAGATGAGGAGAAAGAGGTATCCACTGAGGTAAGTAACACCACTGATACTCTGGAACCACATGAGGACCTTAGGGAGAAAAATGAAGATACTGATGAGAGTGTTCGAGCCGGAACAAGTGTAGATAAAGATGTTCTTCAGCACAGTGTGGAGAACAGTGTGTTGGATCACATGAACGAGTTGGCCGTTGTAGCAGGAAGCAGTCAAGATTTTCTCCAGGTAAAACATGTTACATCCCAGACTGAGGAGACTGATGAAAACCTGCCCTACCTCACGATTGGTGCTGGTCCAGAAAACCAGACCACTGGTGTTGATCAGAATACTGCTAAAGGAACATCTGGACCTTTAAGACCTATTCGGCGGGTACTGACCTGGCCTCCGACTGCGGTGCAGTGGAAGAAGCAGTGGGCTCAAAATCAACAAGTCCTCAATGTGTTCCCCCAACTAATATTTGTAACTGGTTGCAGACATGAAATCGGACCATTTCCACCCAGCATTTCTCCTGCAATCTTCCCAACTGCCCCACAGTTCACTGCACCGGAGTTTCTGCCTGAAATCACATCCCCAATGGAAGATGTCCAAGTCGCTATTGATGAGGACACTTACAGGGCAAGTCTTGAGTCATCCAATCAAAGAGGCCTGCATTTCAGTGCAAAAGAATGCTTCTCTAATACTAATATCTCACCAAGGGAGGATGGCAGAATTATTACAAATGGGGAAACTTGGACATCAGGTCTCGAGTCGACCATCTTTTCCGACTTGTCCTCCAAGAACTCGCCAATTGATGAAAGTGAGGTCTGCTCTGAATTGTTCAGCATTTTTAATCCATCATTTGGTGGCAGCAAGCCAAAGCCTGCTTACAGAGAGGAGATAAACAACAAAGACGATGTTGAGAAAATACAGAGCGTAAAAGCACATCGAGTTCACCAAAGTGAGCAGGTTGCGTCAGAATTGCAGAAGCAGTCCAGGAGAGCAGGGAAAGCTGCACAGAGAGCTCAGAGAGACCGACGACAAGGTCAGATGTGTGAAGGGTCTGACTCAAGGGCGCCCCCTACGGGAGGTTCTCCAAAAGATGACAGCCTGTTGCTGGGCAATGAGTACACCTTTATAGACCTGCTACATGAGGTGGTGGAAAATCACGGGCGCTGGACCCGAGACAGGTGGAGACAAACACAAAAAAACAAACACAAACTCAAGCAGAGTCGTTAGGTCCTGGAAGTATGTTTCTAAATATACAATTGATAAAAAGTGTATATATATATGTGTGTGTGTGTGTGTGTGTGTGTATATATATATATATATATATATATATATATATATATATATATATATATATATCAAAATCAGTTCTTCTGTCCTGTAAGGTGAAACCTACAAAACACACTGTGTAAAGTAGGCAAAATCTAATAATGGTTATGGTATGTAAAAATGCACCTGGTATGTACAGACATTTGGATTTTTTTTTTTTTTTTACTGCATTATTAAATGCAAAATAAAATGTGTGAATCTATACATCAACAAAGTATCTATTGGTAGGAAAATACTGCCACATTTCTCTGGCTGCATGCAGCATTTATTGATTCATTCTTATATGTTAGTACAGACTTCAAGAAATTGTACAAAATTTAGAAGTTCATGTATTGTTTAGCACAATCCAAAAACAGGAGCCAGCAAATGTAAACATGGGTCTCCGACACATTTGGCAAGATTAGGACATGCATGGTCCATGTTTTTCTAAAACTACTGGAAAAATAACACAAAGAAATTTTTGTAAATTACAGCAGCTGTGATCAGCCAATCAGATTTAAATCTCAGGGAACTAGTAAAAAATAGAGGAATCTGCAGGCTATTTTTAACATGCACATTATGCATATCCCTTCAATTATGGCTGGAAATTTAGGAAAACATTATTTAAAAACATTCCCAAAGCAATCTGCATGAGAAAAATGGACAGAATGTAGGTGACATCTTTACGCAAGCAAAAAACATGAATATAGTCTGATGAACTGTACAGTATTCTGCTCGACATGTCAAGGGTTGACATTCAATTACTACTGACAGTCTTTGAGCTGAGCAGTAAATAAACTGATATGCCAGATCAATAGAAGCAAAATAAGGCAGAAAACGCCTTAAATACGCAATAAACATGAATAATACAGAATTATAAAATAAATATTTTAAACATAATAGCTACAAAGATTCCCGTTTCATTGCTTTTCCTGTCATCTATCACATTTCTTTGTGGAGACAAACAGGTAAGAATGATATGAGAGGTATTCAACCTTAGCTACTTTGCACAAAGTGGACATTCACATTTTCTGTTCAATGAAAGATGAATACATCTGTTAAAAGAATAGAAACCGTAAAAACAAAAGCAGCTTTCCATGATGGCTTTAAATGTCAGCTCCATATACTGATGGAAACAGTGAACAGTGAACCGTGGAATGTCTTAATACAGAAGGCAAAACTAAAATGAATTGTGAAATGTAAAATTTTTAATGTTTACTTTATGTAGTTTAAAGGGTTACTATGTACTGCTCAGCAGAGCTTAGTGCAATAAAATCGACAAATTCAAATGATTTATACTCTCCCTAATGCTCTCTCTCTCTATATATTTATATAGAGAGGTATATAGCTATACCTTTTTGTCCTAAATGAGCAGTAACGTACATTGTGCACATAGAAATAATAAAAATATTAAAATAACCGATTATTTTTAGAAACAGAATATGCTGAATGCTGTTGTAAAGACAAAACAAAAAAACACATTAGCTTTGAGGCAAAATATCACTGAAAAACAATGGTTACCAACAGTATGTATTACATCTAATATTTTCTAATGTATAACCCAAACATAATTTCAATATCAATCCTATGTATATTACCATTTGGCATCTCTTCAATAACACTTAATCAAGATCCATGAAATACTTGTGACGCACCTGAAGCACATTTCTGCTGGTGCAGTACAGTTCCTGTCAATCTTCAGAAAGACCATGTGTTTGCTCTAGAATATGTTCCATTTTTTGCTGTAAATTTGAAATTGTATGGCAATAGATCTAGCTTCTGTTCTCGGCACATTTGTAGTGATAATTGGCAGCAATTTATAGTAAATCATAGTGTTCACTCACATGTAAAAGCTTCAGCTTGGGATTAGCAGTTTCAAATGTAAAACCCTTTGTGCTTTGAGGACGAAATCACAACAAAATACTGTGAATACTAAGAGGTCACTGAGCATGTAAAGAATGTGTGGATAACTTATGATATATATGTACAAATATATATTTATATATGCTATATTTGTGCTATACGTGTACAAAATATAGCACTGATGTAAACTAATTCTGTTCAATATCATACTGAAACACCTTGCATGTATGACAGGGCACTATCCAGTGTTTGGGTCAGCTTACTGGCGTAATAGTTGTTGTTTCTTCCTTCTGTTTTTAGCTGCCCTCTTGAATACTGCTTTAGTATTTCTGATATATACTGCCCTATAAATCCAAAGTGCTTGGACAGCTTGTTTGGTCCAAAGTGATTCAACACCCCACACTCGCACTGAGCCAAGTCTTAAAATACAAAAATGCAATGACCAGCCACATTTAGAGAAATCTGAAATGTGCCACGAGATTCTATATATCTGTGTCGTAAAAAAGAGAAATCTGTAAAGTGTTTAAGTAGTACAGTTCTAGCCGTTGGGCAGCTTGGGTAGTGAATGTGTTGGCACATGGGTCGTGTCTGTGTGGTCGGTTGGTTGGTAGGTTGTGTCCTGTCACTCTTCATGCAGACTGTAGCAGCTCAAGGCAGAGAAGGGAGGGAAGGAGGGTTAACAAGAACTTCCAGTTCTTACAGATGGGTCTCATCCCTGGTCTCAGGTCCATAGTCTTGTCGTAGCTTGGCTCCGGCTGGAGCCCCTGGGAGATTCTCAGGGACATGTGCCAGCGGATCAGAGCGGATGATGTAGCTACAGAAAGGTGGAAAACAGGTTGTATGGTTAAAGACCAGCCTTTTATATTGTGTTTGGATATTAATTCCTTTTTTTTTTTTTAATCCCCCAAAAATCTACACAGTTTTCAATTATCAAGCAGTTTTGATTTTCTGAGCAGTATGACGTCATGCTGATCAGGCCCCGCCCACGACCACTGTACACTGTCCGCCATTTTCTCCATGCTTGAGCAGCTGTAGCGACATCGTCTCGTAAGCAATGCAGGTGTTTTGTAGTTGGATGTAAAAGTGAACATTAGAGTCTTCATTTTCTCTTGACATCGGAGCCACTGAGAACACAGTGGATTGATTTTGTTTTTAATGGTAACATGCCACCAAATACATAAAAAAGAAAGAGAGGGGTCAGGGTGAGCAGTAGCTCATTTAAAGAGACATGCACCGAAATGGGTCGCTGTGAACAGAGTCGTTTTTGACAAGATAAAGGGGTGTTGTTTTAGGGCAAGGCAAGTTTATTTATATATCACATTTCATACACAATGGTAATTCAAAGTGCTTTACGTAAAAGGAAGTAAAATAATCATTAAAAAAATAATCAAAACAATAAAACCAGAAAGAAAAAAAAAACATTTAAAATGATTTTAAAATTGATTTAAAATTAATTTAGAACAGTTAAAAATAAAAATGGATTATACATAAAATACAGTGCAGTCAGTTCGGACATAGCACAGTGCTCATTCAACAAATGCACAGCTAAACAGATGAGTTTTGAGTCTGGATTTAATGTTTTAGCACATCTGATCTATTCTGGAAGCTGGTTCCAACTGTGGGCGGCATAATAGCTAAAAGCGGACTCTCCTTGTTTTGTGTGAACCCTTGGTATTTCTAACTGACTCTATCCTAATGATCTGAGTGGTCTGTTAGGTTTATATTAGGTGAGCATATCTGCAATGTATTTAGGTCCTAGGCCACTGAGTGATTTATAAACGAGTAAAAGTACTTTAAAATCAATCCTAAATGTATCTGGAAGCCAGTGTAAGGACCTGAGGACTGGTGTGATATGCTCAGATTGTCTGGTTCTAGTCAGAATCCTGGCAGCAGCGTTCTGGATGAGCTGCAGCTCTCTAATGGTCTTTTTGGGAAGGCCGGTGAGGAGACCATTACAATAGTCCACCCTGCTGGTGATAAAGGCATGAACGAGTTTCTCCAAGTCTTGAGTGGAAACAAAACATCTAATTCTTGAAATGTTTTTGAGATGATAGTATGCTGATTTAGTTACTGCTTTGACATGACTACTGAAACTAAGGTCAGACTCCAGGATCGCACCAAGATTCTTGACTTGATTTTTAGTTGTTTGACCCCTAGAGTCAAGGTATGCATTCACCTTGAGAACTTCTTTGTTTCCAAATGCAAAGACTTCAGTTTTCTCCTTGTTTAACCGAAGAAAGTTCTGGCACATCCAACTGTTAATTTCATCAATGCATTGGCAGAGAGAGTCATTTGGGCTGTAATCATTTGGTGATAACGCTAGATAAACCTGGGTATCATCTGCATAGCTGTGATAGGCAATTTAGTTCTTTCTCATTATTTGACTATTAAACAAGAACGGTGCATGAATTGAGCCTTGTGGGACTCCGCATGTCATGGACGTCCACTTAGACTTATGGGGCCTCATTTATAAAATGTTGCGCAGAAACCATCCTAAATTTGATCTTACGATCATTTCTCAGATATGCGTACGTGTGATTCATAGAATGAACGTACGAACAGAAAACGTGCGTACGCGTCTCTTTCAGATGTGAAATCTATGAATCGCAAATGATCTTAAACTTGCACGCAATTGAATGGTTTCAGCTCTCTGCTTGTAAACGACTCCTAATTAATGTCATTAACATATAAAATATCACCAATCATCATAATTTAGAACAGCGAGCTGCAAGAACAGCTTACATTTTTGAAAAACCTGCAATACTCTGACAAGAAAAAGTGTGTACGTCTGCTCAGACCCTGACGTGATGCTAAGCACTTTTCCATGTCAAAGACAGTTTTTATAAATATGAGCGCTGGCGTGGATTTAGATCTCATCACTTCTAAGAGATCTGCTTCTAAACAGTTAAGCACAATTTTTAAAAAAGATGTGGGAAGTGTGTCAAGATAGCAGGTTGATGATTTAAGGTGCTGTACTATTTCTTCCAAAATTTTGCCATCAATTGCTTCAAAAACAGACATAGTTACTTCTTTTTGAAATTGCGGTCGAATCTGTATGACCTCTGCATAACTTGAAGATGTGCCAATCTCCTTTCTGATATTACTGATCTTACTGATCTTCTCAGAAAAGGAGGAGGCAAACTCATTGCATTTGCTGTCAGAAAGCATTTCACTGGGAATCTGACTTGGGGGGTTTGTTAGTCTCTCAACAGTAACAAAAAGAGTATGAGTGTTGTTTAAGTTACTGTTTATAAGGTTTGAGAAGGTCTGTCTAGCTGTGGCTAGTTCCACACTGAAAGCATGAAGGCCGTCTTTATAGATGCTATAGTGAATTTCAAGTTTCGTCTTCCGCCATATCCGCTCAGCTTTTTCAGAAATCTGATTTTACATCACCATTGAGGAGTTTTAACCAAAGTATGTTACAGACATTTCATGAAGACCCTAAAGAATCAAACCAACTTGTGGGAAATGGGCATCCGATGACCCCTTTAAGGTCAATTCACCCCGCACAGACAAATGCTAACAAACAAGATGGCCATTGGATTTAGAATTTTATGAAAAATACCTGTCATGTTCACACTGCCCCAACAGACAATAACAAACGTTAACCTGTTCAGTCGGGTGAAAAGAAACTCTGACCAATGGCAATAGATGCACACAGGGGTAACACACTGATCCAACAAAACCAACAAATGTGTTTGTCTGTGCGGTGTGAATTAGCCTTTAAGGACCAATTCTCACTATTACTATTATAACTAGCATGCATGTTACTATTAGTACTTATAAAGCACTTATTAATGCCTTGTTCTGCTTGACCATATTTTGGATCCCTTAATCCCCATTTCTAAACTTGAGCTGGAAGGTAATATGATGGAGAAAATACTTATGAAGGATTGACTATTTTAGTGCAAATGCTGTCTTGCTGCCAAAGGCAATTTAAACTCTACCAATCACTTTCTGGCTGAGACAAAACTGACGTGTCTGATCTGAGCTTCAGTTTGCCAAATGAATCTCCAGTCAGTCACATTCATCTTGTTCTCATCACAAATCATTTTGGACAGAAGTTCTTAATCCTGGTACTCATGACCCCCTGCTCTGCACATTTTGTATGTTTCTCTTATCGCTTCAGAGGTTTGTTCCATTCAACCATATGTGCCCTGCGAGGTGGACATCGCAGGATATTCTGCCATGATTCCAGTTCACAAGGAGCATGTGTTCCATTCCAAGGGCATTAAAGTGCACGAGACATGACTACTATGCAAATCTCAGGATTACAGTTAATAACCCTTCACACTTCTGTAGTAACTTTTGTCTGTGTGTGAAGACGCTGCATGTAGTGGTGTAGTGCAAATGAGTGTTTTTAAATTAAGGAAAATTTAGCTGATTGCCCATGCTCAGGGAGGAGGGAGCAATGTGTAGGAACCATGTCAGTCAGAACACAGTTCATTCATGGAGCTCTCTTCTAACGTGCTGATGATTTGAATCAGGTGTGTTAAACAAGAGAGACATGAAATATCAAAACAGATATTTCATAGGCCTATAATTGGTGTAAACCTCACATTGATTGGACGGGCTGGCAACATGTTTAGCTCATGAATGTGTTTTCATAATTGCATACTATTTTATATTTATGTACAGTATTTGATACTATTTGCACTAAATTGCACACTTCAACTTAAATATATGCCA
Organism: Tor tambroides; assembly: GCA_021397915.2. Classification (NCBI taxonomy): domain Eukaryota; kingdom Metazoa; phylum Chordata; class Actinopteri; order Cypriniformes; family Cyprinidae; genus Tor; species Tor tambroides. The sequence goes on from JAFVLL020043276.1 coordinate 87,235, forward strand.
CTTACACAATGTCATTGAGCTCTAGAATGGTGTCCGGAGGAGGGTTTATCAACACATATGACAACGTGTTCTGATTATCATTCATTTCATCTGAAAGAGAAACAAAACACAGCATCACTATCATACTTAACCCGTATCAGTTCTTAATAATCCAAAACATTCATTCTGAGAAATTATCTGTAACAATTATCTCTGTTCCTACTACAAATAAAACTATGCTGTTGACTGAGTCAGAATAGCCAAAAAATATCAAAATTGGAAAATATATTAAATCAAAATGTCCAAAAAATATGTAAGGCAGTTGTTGTGTAACCCCACTGTGTTTGGATTTTGTTGGCTGGGTTTCTGAGGCTTTGTTGTATTTTACCTGCTTGTAAATGACTGAGAAGTGTGAACCTTTGCAGGTCTGGGAATAAGGGATTCAAGACTGGGACAAAGTGCCTCTGCTTCTCCAAACCCACCTGTTTGAGCCACTTATAGTGCCAGGCCAGGTAAAAGAGAGAGAAGGGCTAACCGTTACTGACAGGGCATGGCTGCATTTATGGAACGCCCATGCAACCGCAAGCGCTCCCCATGCGCGGACGCATGCAGACAGGGTCCGCATCCACCCACGCATTCAGTCTCTCAATCAATCAATCCATCCATCCGTCTACTGCATCATAACCACAGCTGACCCAATGAAAGTTGCTCGTTGCCATGCCAACACACAGCCCAAAGTCAGCAAACAGTAAGACCGACACACACAGATATAAGCATGCTTAGAGGATCTGTCAGGCCCACCAAGCCAAGGCTCGACCAATCAGAGTGAAGCAAAAAACATTAGTAGTGTGGGATTGGGAGGAGTCAATAGCCAAATGCTAATTAGCCAAACCCAAATACTTCTCCCAGTATCACCCCGTTAAAAAGAATAAAAAAAGCTGTAAATCAGTACAAGCAGACTTACAAGTGTACGCCTAAATACCTGCTCTAGATGGACCCTTCCGACAAAGACTGAATGCTTTCTACTCCACTCTGTCCAAACATCCTGGAATCAAAAGCCCTCACTCATCATGTCTTATATCAATGCTCAGATGCCAGTGAGTACCTGCAGTACCCTCTGTCATGTAAGTACCCTCTTCAGTTCGTACCAAAGGAGAAAAAGACAACTACATCACTAATTTAACTATAAAATAAGACTTCATTATTTCAGAAACAGGTCAGCACTGCTGTCAAATGACATTGTTGTTCAAGAGCATGTTTTGCAAACATAATGAGACAAAATCTTAAGTGTGATACTGCTGATTAGGTAAAAAAAAAACATTGAATAAATTCTAATATTAAATAAATACTGCATTCACATTAAAACAAACAAACAAACAAAAAAAAAACGTGGCTATGTAAAAAAATACAAAGTCTGCATATACTGTACATTACACCTACACATAGTCTGTGCAGAATAAACTTGTAGACTTTATCCATGATTGTATTTAATTCATTGTAAAATGCTATACATTTTCTTTACTTTTTGCATTTATGTACAGTATAAGTATGGAATAAGGTACAGTCATCACTGCGAAACAAATCCTGACAGGGTGATCAAAAGGCTGAAAATTTTTATTTTGCAATAATGACTGGCTGACTGTGAAATATTAATTTGGATGTGAAATATTAATTTGAGTTGAAATGACTCAAATGGGACAACATTAAGTTAAACAGCTTAGCGGTCATTATATAAGACTGGTGAATGCTGCAGTTGACCAATCAGAATCAAGTATTCCAGTGAGCTGTATAATAATGAATTATACATAAATGCAAATTCGAATATGATGATATCAGTTGGCTTTCCAGATAAGCAGAGAGGCTGTTCAACCATGTTTCTAAATCATACTCTTTTTGTCCAGCGTCATTATAATGTCAATGGCCTGCAGTTTCCTGCGGTCTGTTTTTAATAAGATAAGAGGAAGGCTCATGGGACATAGACTAGCCTAATGATGATGTCATCCGGAAAAAATGTTGCAAAAGGAGACCTGCAGGCAGCAGACTTTAGACAAAACTGTCAGCCAGGAAAAAATTTAAGAATTAGGTACATTAAAAAAAACTGAATCGCACAGAATTTTCAATGTGAAAGAAAATAAATTAATAAAGGCCTGTTAAAGGAATAGTTTACCCACAAATGAAAATTTCCTGAAAATGTACTCACCCTCAGGCCATCCAAGATGTAGATGAGTTTGTTTCTTCATCAGAACAGATTTGGAGAAATCTATCGTTTTATACCAGTGCTTCTGGCCAATATATTAGTCCATAATCCATAATAACACTTTCTCCAGTGAGAAAGTCCATCCTCTGTTGTCCTCTCACAACAAAATGACCGTTTTCCCTTGCAAACAGTGCTTCATCTGTGCATATTTCACTCCTGATTCAGACAAGATGGCTTTTTCACTAGAGAAAGCAATATGATGAATAGAGGACTCTATATATTTTAGCAGGAAGCTATTTTAACCTTAATTGATGAAATGGACTACTTGTGGATTATTGTGATGTTTTTATCAGCTGTTTGGAGACTCATTCTGACGGCACCCATTCACTGCAAAGGATCCACTGGTGAGCAAGTGATGGCCTGAGGGTGAGTACATTTTTTAGCAAATTTTCATTTTTGGGTGAGCTATTCCTTTAAAACATCACAAAGCATTATCCTCTGGCTTTCAGTGCTTATCCTATTAAACACAGACTGCTGATGCCATTCTAATGAATGTCACTGGACAAATTGAGCAGTGGAGTTTCCTATTGACATCCGTCTCCAGAACATCAGGTTTCATTCAGCTCATTACTCCAGTGACTTGATCCACTGGAACAATCCTATACTACAGGAACAGTGATGTTGGGTGGATTTACCTTGCAAATATCCTAGATTTACTCGGTTCATCACATCACTTGCAGTTAAATTAGCTACGTCCTCTACAGCGTGTGGAGAAAAGGCCAAAGTAGAAAGAGATAAGAAAAAAAAGGTCAAGCAAGCAGCAGAGAAAGCAGCACTTTTTAAAGAGAAAGATCTAGAAAAATTTACCATGCAAAAAACACATTCTCAAAATACTTTACACTATTATGACTGCTAAGGTTTATATTCGTTATAGTTATTTAAAATGTCATCAATAACACTATGGTTTACATCTCATTTTTAAAGATAAAGTGCAGAAATCTCATCTTTGTAAGATGAGATAGGAAGTAGTTTTAACATGAAAAAATACACTTCATCTTCAGTTTTCAACAGTATTTCTCAGGGTTGACAAGTGAAAAATTAGAGAATGATTTTTTGCAACATTGAGGATAGAAAGTGAATAGAATAAACAACAATGCAGGGCACACAAAACAGAAGTCAATGGTGATCTATCCTTCAATAATAAAACATATTCATTATGACACTATTAAACTCACCTGCAATAATATAGGAAATGTTTCTTCTTAAGAAAATCTACGATATACAGTGAAGTCCAAAGGTTTGAGATTATTGAGAAACTTTGTTTATCTCTGGAAATACGTTTTGGGAAATTGGGAAATAAAAGATCAATAAAATAAAACGCATACATAGTATGATGCAAAGTTAAGATAAAACATAAGATTCTGGGTCACTAATCATATCAAGTAAATACATTTGTGATTATGTGACTCTTCATACAGAAGCTTCCTCTGGAGTTGAAGATGCTGTTTGTATTATCCCAAATCCTATTGGAGAACATGATCATTAGCTTTGACCCAAACTTGTGGAGTTCATGCAGCTTGAACAATTTAAGATAATCATTAAAAATGTAATTCTACTCAAAACAGTATGTCAGTTTCATAATTTGGATGTAAAGATGGTTTAGAATTAGAAAATAATGCATAATATAAGTACCTTTGGACCTCAGTGTAGATCTTAGAAAAATAAATATTTGTCCTATAGATAAAGAAACAATAATATTCCCTTATGGAATGTTTTACATGGCAACATGTAATCTATATTATATTTCTCTTTAATCTGTCATTTCCTGTGACACCCCATAAAGGACATTTCAGATGAATAATGATTGATGCAGGGGACACAAGGGGACGCTATTATATGATTTACACAGAGAAACACTGTGAAAACAGATCTCCAGCATAGTACATTTACAATAACGCACTATAGCAAAAAGACATCAATGTAAGGGGTTCTGTACCTTCAGTATTTTCGTAGGCTCAAACAGAAATTGTCACTTCCCCTTGTCAAACTCACCGTATCCCACAGTGGGCAGCCCTAAGTGCTTCATGCGGTTCTTCACCAGCTCTGACAGCTCCTGCCTCTCTGAGCGCCGGTACAGGTTCAGGCGCTGTTGATTGATGCGTTCAGCTCGACTGGGCGGTTTGGCGTTTTTTCTGCTCAGCCGTCTCGCCCACTGCATGCTCTTCTTCCGCAGGAGTGGGTGCTCTGATTGGTCGCTCCCTGTGGAGTTTCTGTGGGCGGTTTTCTCTTTCCAGGATTCCCTGCGGTCCCGCGGGTCCTCACAGTCCTCCACAGACACCTGAGACTGCTCAGCATGGAAACAGGTTGTCAATAGGTTAACAGTGTTTAAGTGGCACGCTGATATTTTCATTGTCTGTCGGTTGAAGTCATTATGTGTTACCTTTTTTTTGTACCAGTTTGTTAGTGCTACTTTCCAGAGTAAAGTTATTCAGCTGCTAAGTAATTACAAATATATTTTTAGCTGGCTCTACTTCATCTACTGACAGGATGCCATTAGCCTTGTCTATGTTTAAAGCTGTTCTAAAGTTTGGGGTCAGTAAGATCTAATTTTTTAAAAGAAATTAATACTTTTATTCAGCAAGGATGCATTCAACTGATATGAAGTGTCAGTAAAGATATTTATGTTAGAAAAGATTTCTATTTCAAATAAATGCCGTTCTTTTGAACATTCTATTCAGCAAATAACCCTGAAAAAATGTATCATGGTTTCCACAAAAATATTAAGCAGCACAACTGTTTTCTAAATTGATACTACTACTACTACTTCTAATAATAATAATAATGTTTTTCTTGGGCAACAAATTAGCATATTAGAATGTTTCTTAAGGATCATGTGACACTGAAGACTGGAGTAATACCTGCTGAAAATTCAGATTTACATCTCAGGAATAAATTACATTTAAAAATATATATGTATATTAAAATAGAAAACAGTTATTTTAAATTGTAATAATATTTTACAATATTACCATTTTTACTAAACGCAGCCTCTGTAAAAAACAACAGACAAAACATTAACAAATCTTACCAACAGCTAACTTTTTAAAGGTAGTGTAAGTTCATACGATGACAGAGAATAAAATAGCTTTTCCTAAAAATAAATATGTTCCAGATAATAATAATTATTAAAAACTTTAATAACAATAGTTTTAAATGTTTGATGTAGCTTAATTTTAATTTTGGAAATAACAGTTCAATGTTACACTAATATTTTTCACACAGAGCATAAAAGGATATTTATACATAAAAATACACAGCCAAGTTTATATTTTAGAAAGTAATCCTCATATTTGGGGACCCTCAGCAGCAGAATGAAAAAATTACTTAATTCCCCTCAAAATAAACCCACTTACATTACTAAATAATTGAAATAACTGTTTTTTTTTATTAACATACTATTTATTAAATTATACAGATCACCAGCAGCATGTAATGAGTGCGTGAAAGTAATGGATGTTGGACAGAAAATAAACGGCTGAAACACAGCACAATGCCATTAACATATGACAATGTAGTTGAGAAATGTGAAGTATTCTTAGCTGCTTGCAAACCTCCTTAAACTGGAACAAGCAATAGATGTGAATGAGATGAGAAATGTTTAGCACAAGGATTGCACAAGCTTCAAGTCACAACACAGCTAATAAGGCATCCAGCAAAGCCATGATATAGACCAAAATAAAGCTATAAATCTTGAACACTGCACAAGATTAAGTAAAGGCACAGTTACAGATCGTATCGGCTGTGCAAGCATCTGGAGCTGGATGAACCATTTAAAATGAGTGCATTCAGCCGTGTCTGAACTCTCTGATCTCTTCCTCTTTATCTCATCTTACCTCTGAGGAGGAGAACATGTGAGATTCAGTGCGGTATATCCCAATGGGAATTT
>JAFVLL020043278.1:0-19711 GCA_021397915.2 Tor tambroides
AATTATTAGACATGCTAAAACAGAATTTGGTAACAATAAAACATAAGGTGAGAAAAAAATAAAACATTTCATACGGCCCTAAACATGATGTCATTGTTACACTTTTAATAATTTAATGTTAAATTGTATAAGTTTCATGATTTTAATTAATTAGACATGCTTTTTGATTAATAAAATTTAATTTGACCATTAAAAAGGAGTCCAGAAAAATTAAAATGGAAAAAAACGGAATCCAGAAAAATTAAAACGGAAAAAAACTGAATTTAGAAAAAAATAAAACGGAATTTGGGGAAAAAAATAAAACGGATTTCATAGGGCCCTAGTCACAGTAACGAAATTTTGAGTGCAAGAACAGGTCTGTTGTTCATTGTCAATAGTGTAGAGATGTATGAAGCACTACTCTACATTTTCAAGCAGCTTTCTGTTGGTCAGTTTGGTAAATTTGCGTGACCAACTTGAGCATGAGCAAAATCAGAGGAGCTCTTTTGTCCTTACCCGGAAAACTTTTTGACTGGATTTTGCACATGAAATTTTGCAAAGCAATGGTAAATGTTACCGCACCTTTATTCACATGAAATTTACTGCACAAGCGAATTGGCCCAAAACATTTTGGCAGCAGAACAGAGCAACCCAATCACATATTTCTTGGGTAAGTGCTATTGAGATTAATGGGAATGCTAACAGATAGCTTTCTCCAGGTATTATACAGATATTCTTGCCTGCAGCTAACTGGCAAACAGTACGTCATGGTTTGTTACTGTGAATGTAGATTAAAGGCTATAATATCAAATGAGCTCAAGATATAAATAAATTTTTGATATCTTCAGGGTAGAATGGAGCTAAGAAATCGGAATATATGACCATACACAATGCTTTTTACTTTTAGTTTTAAAACTGCAGACTGGCTCTGACTATCAGCAAATAGCATCAACTTGTCCAGACTGTAAATCAGGGCAAAAATCTGGGCAAAAAGATGTGTAGTGTATTCCAACCTTAAAGGTCCCATGAAATCAAAATTGAAGTTTTTTGGGTGTTAGTATCTGTATGCCAGTGTGCTCCAAAACAGTGACAAAATTCACATTTAGAAGATATAAACATGCAAAGCTTGCAGTTCATCACTTCTGCAAAAATGGCTCAATGATTTTTTTTTGACATCATATGGTACTTCATCTCATCAAACTTTCAGTCCAATCAAATGCTCTCTAGAATTCGAAGCGCCCGCCCCTTCACTATAAATAGACGCTGAAGCCGCGGCTGAAATAGGTCACTTGTTCACAGAATTAGTTTTTTTCTGTATGGTGAATGGCATGTAGTGCACTATATAGGGGACAGGGAACGATTCAGACAGTGTAAATATGCTTTCCATTGAGGAAAAAAAAATAAGTCTGGTTTTGCGCTTTGTCACGCTAACCACCGCACCGCACACACACACTCTGTCCAGAGACACGATACCACGGAACGGATCACATGCACGTATCGGACCTATTTGAATTCTACACAGAATACTATATTTTATAGCAATATGGATGAGATTGTGGCTGTCATACCCTGTCAAATGCGGCTTTACGGAGCTCAACAGCTCTGAACGGCTTTAGCCCAAGCTGTGATATAAACGAATGCTACTGGCTATTTTAAAAAAGGGGCGGGGCTGCTTGATATGTCCCGCTTTGTCTTCCTGTTTCAGTTCAAATGACGTCAACACATAGAATAACGCTGCGTGTTTCAAAGCATTTCAGGGGACCTTTAAGTTGAGTTGATGCAGCAACCAGTGTTGGGGAAAGTTACTTTTAAAAGTAATGCATTACAAAATTGCATTACTCCCTAAAAAAGTAACTAATTACGTTACTTAGTTACTTTTTTATCGAAAGTAATGTGTTATGTTACTTTTGAGTTACTTTTTAAATCTGGGCAGGGCTTGCTTGTTTGTTTTTAATATAAAAAGTTATTCTGTTACGAATGTAAAAAAAGCCCTTTCACACCAAAAGTGAAATGAATACGCCCCAAGCTGAAGGAAATGTAAATTCATGTCTGTACAGTAGAGGGCGCAACTCAAACAAATTTCATAAAGAATATGATACAGGAGAAGAAAGTTCTAACAGTCTTCAGCAATAACAAAAAAGAAACACAAATGTGTCACTGCCTCTCCCCACAGCATCTCAAATGTTTGGGTCCCCCTTGATAAGCCTTCCCTTTAAGGGTTAAGCAGACTAGTGGGGTGTTTTTAGTTTCAGTATTGAACATAAAGGCATGCTCTTCAGAGTGTGCCTTCACAGCAGTTTTCAATTCTTGTGTCTCCTCTCTTTCTTCTGCTGATTCCATTTTTTTTTTTTTTTTTGTAGTCAAACATCAAGGTCTAACTTTTTTTTCCTTTTCATCCTTTTCCTGTCTTTGTCTTGATCTTTCCTGTCCAAATCAGGCATCATGGGGGGGTGTAACGAAGAGTCAGCGGAGTTGGAATCCATGTGCAGTTTATTAGTGCTGTCAACTGATAAAAAAAACAACAACTAATTAATCGCACATTTTTTTCTGAAATTAATCGTGATTAATCATGTTCTTAAATGTGACTCATATATAACAAATATTACATACATGCACAGTTTTAAGGCAGCTTTAATCGCCTTTTTGGTAACTTCATGACTTAACTGACCACGACATTGCATGCACATATAGTTTCTTTTGCAATTTGATATTAAATGATGAAGGCCACAGTGTGCGGCAGCATGTGCTGTGAACACAGTACCGTTTCAGTGCTCGTTTGACTCGCGCCTGGCACTGAAGTGAAGCTGGAGTGCGCGTCTGAAAGATATCCCATTTGATGTGGTCGTGAAGACGTTCTGTGACTGAATAAATGCACTACTTGTCAAGAGAAAAAGTGACAGAAACAGCAGTTGTGAATGGGGTGGCCAACACTAGCTCCACCCCTGCGGTAATTGTTAAATATTTTTAATGTGTTAAACTAAAAAAATTAAAGGTGCCATAGAATGCATTGATACAATATTTTAAATTGTTCTCTGATATCTATATAGGAGGTATGTGGCTTAGGTAAGGGCAAAAAATCTCCAGAAAAGGTTTTACATGTCCATTTACAATCCTAGGATTTGTCCCTAGAATGAAATGGTCTGTTATTACCTTATTTGGAAGGGTCATGAATAATAATGTTGAGCTCTGCTCTGATTGGCTGTTTCACAGCGGCGGCTCCTTTCAGTAGCTCACACAGCAAACAGATCTCTACTGTCCGCCATGAACGATGGAGAGATTAGGCATCCGACCTTATATGTTTGAGCCTGTATCAGACGAAGATACAGATTTTGAGAGATTTTGCAAGAATGTTTAGCCTCCGTGGTATGAACATGATCGCTGCGAGATGCTGGTGGAGTGAACGAGGCTTGAGAGAGAGTTGTGAGTGAGGGCACAAACGCAGCCTCTGTGTTGCCAGATCCAGCTGTTGTAAGTGGTTTTTTGGACTTGTCTTTTCCACTTTTTTTGACACTTTAGAAAGTTAATAAAGTAGCACGTTGCAGTTTATGTTCAGCGATATCTTTATCTTATCTTAATTGCAAAATATTTGAAATAATTTTGGTTTATTTTATTTGTTTATCGGTTTTTGTTTGTTTTAATAGCAATATCTGGCAACACTGCATCGATGATTCGGCTGTGCAGGTCCGGCTGGCCTAGAACACGTTATGCAAATGTTGGGGGTGTAAACCTTAATGATCCCAACTGTAACGTCACAGTCGGTGTTGTCAGACTTTGTCTCTCTGTGTCTTGTGTTTCTCCTCCTCTCGTGCCCTTATTTGGTCTTCCTGTTCCTGTCCTCGTTTGTCATCGTTAGTTTATTAGTCTCCAGCCTTGTGTTATTAATTATCTAGTTTAGTCTCCCCTTCTTAAGCCTGGTGTTTCCCTGCCTCTGTGTCCGGTCTGATCGTCACCTAATCGTCATTCAGTGTTTATCTGTGTCTCCAGCGATCCCTAAGTTTTGATTAATAAAGATCTGAGTTTTTGCAGAAGCTCCTCGCCTCCGCGTTTCCCTCGCCCTAGTGACTGTGACAGAAGACCGGACCGAAACAGTTATCTCTGCGTCGTGTTCCCCCGTTTATTTTTCCCCATTTTTGAATATTTTTTTGTTGTTCCTATTTTTTTTCTCCGCAGCGATGGAGTTTGCCGCCCGCCTCCTCGCCCTCATCCAGCGCAATCTCCCCTTCTTCGAGTACGCCGGGGAATTCTGTGGGCTCGCCGCGGTGACGGAGCTGGAGGACGTGGCCATTCTCCACATGTTCCAGCTCGGGGCCAGGTACCATCACCCCCTGGACCTCCCAGACACCACTGGACTAACTTGGAGAGTGTCTGGGAAGTGTCCGGGCCCGAGTCGGAACCAGCCCGTCGTCTGCGGCCCACGCGAGCCCGCCGTCCTTCGTGGCTCCGAAGTCAAGCCCGCCGTTCGCGGGGAATTCAAGCCCGCCGCCGTCCGCGGCTCCCTCAAGTCCTCCGTCCGCGGGGAAAGCCTGCCGCCGTCCGCGGCTCTCCCGAGCTCGCCGCCGTCCGCGGCCAATGCAAGACAGCCGCCCGCGGCTCTCCCAAGCTCTCCGCCGTTCGCGGCTCTGAGTTCAAGCACGCCGCAGTCCGCGGGGAAAGCCAACCTGCCGTCCGCGGCTCCGAAGTCAAGCCCGCCGTTCGCGGGGAAGTCAAGCCCGCCGTTCGCGGGGAAATCAAGCCCGCTGGCATTCGTGGCTCTCCCAAGCCCGCCATCCGCGGGGAAGTTAACGCCGCCGTCCGCGGCTCCGAAGTCAAGCCCGCCGTTCGCAGGGAATTCTACACCGCCATCTGCGGCTCCTTCAAGTCCGCCGTCCTTGGGGAAAGCCAACCCGCCGTCCGCGGCTCCCTCAAGCCTGCCGCTGTCCACGGCTCCCCTAAGCCTGCCGTCCGTGGGGAAATTCACGTCGCCGACCGCGGCTCCCTCAAGCCCGCCACCGTTCGCGACCAACCCAAGTCCGCCGGCAGAGAGTATGGCAAGCCCATCGGTTGTTACTCTCCCAAGCCCAGTGCCCGCTCCTCGACAGCACCCTCCAGTGCCCGCTCCTAGACAGCCCCCCCCCAGTACCCGCTTCTCCAGGGCCAGTCCCTCCAGTGCCTGCTTCTCCAGGGCCAGTCCCTCCAGTGCCCGCTTCTCCAGAGCGCCCCCAAGAGTCCGCGTTTCCAGAGTGTCCCCAAGAGTCCGCTCCTAAATGCCAGCCGGATCAAGCCCCTACTTCCCCCAAGGAATTTTTTTGGGGGGGGGCTAGTAGGGCTCCTGCCGTAGAGGCGGGGGCTGGGGCCGGGGTCTCGGAGCCCAAGCTCCCAGGTCCGCCATGGTCTCCCGAGTCCCCGGATTCGCCATGGCCGCCCAAGCTCCCAGATCCACCATGGCCTCCGAGTCCCCATGGTCCCCGGAATGGGCGCCGCCCTGGAGGCCGGTAATCCTGCCTCCTGTTCCCTGGAGTCCTCCAGAGCGCCCACCCCTCCTCCCCGTTGGATGTTGCTAGGCGCGGGACGCGCCTTCCGGGAGGGGGGAGTAGTGTCAGACTTTGTCTCTCTGTGTCTTGCGTTTCCCCTCCTCTCGTGCCCTTATTTGGTCTTCCTGTTCCTGTCCTCGTTTGTCATCATTAGTTTATTAGTCTCCAGCCTTGTGTTATTAATTATCTAGTTTAGTCTCCCCTTCTTAAGCCCGGTGTTTCCCTGCCTCTGTGTCCGGTCTGATCGTCATCTAATCGTCATTCAGTGTTTATCTGTGTCTCCAGCGATCCCTAAGTTTTGATTAATAAAGATCTGAGTTTTTGCAGAAGCTCCTTGCCTCCGCGTTTCCCTCGCCCTAGTGAGTGTGACAGGTGTTATATTGGGATTCGCCTCTTTTTCAGTGGTCTTTTGCACACACAAGATTTACATGAGGAGGAGGAAACAACGGTGTTTGAGGCTCACGGTATGTCATTTCCATGTACAGAACTCTTATTATTCAACTATGCCAAGGTAAATACAGTTTTCCATTCTATGGCACCTTTAAATTAATCACCTGCGTTAATGCGCTAATTTCGACAGCACTAAGCTTTATCAATACAAAATCAAGGTCAGACAGGCAGTGCTCAAGACAGGCACAGGATTGTGGGAAATTAAGTTGTTACAGTTAGTTTTTGGGTGATGTTTCCCTCTGGTGGTGATCAGATGGGAGCCATGGTGGCCCCCCACTCGTCTACGATGATGGGAGGGGCTTCCTGGTCACTAGCCATCTCCTGGTCCTCCACTCCTCTCGAACTACTAGCGGGCTTAAGCAAAGAAACATGTCAAGTGGGTGAGATACGATTATTTGAGGGTAAAGCCAGTCGGTAAGATACAGGAGTTATTTGTCTGAGAATTTTGAAAGGACCCACGTACCTGGGACTGAGCTCTCTGCAAGGAAGTCGGAGACGGAGGTCTCAAGTGCACAGCCAGACCCATTGACCAGGACGATACTTGGGGCGCTGATGGATTGGGGAGCGCTGATGACAGGCGCTGATGACGATCAGCCTGCACCCTCATTCTGCAAACACACCATTGCAGATGTATGTGTGCCTCTTTCCAGGTCTCCTCGCTCCATTGTAGCCATGAGTTTACGGCTGATAGCTCTGATAAGTTTCTCCGGATGAAAAGCAGTCAGTTACAGTGAGGATGGTGGTATGACCCATGGAGAGAGGCAGATCGGTGATGAAGGTCGTTGGCGAGAGTATTTGGTGACATTTAACGTTGGACAGTCCCGGATGTATGATATCGTGTTGGCCTGCAGTGTGGACCACCAAAAGTGGTTGGTGAGTAGTTGCATGGTAGCAGCAATACCAGGTTAACAAGAGCTTGTGAATGCGGTATGATGGACATTCTGGTGGTGGTGGATCTGTGACGTGAGCCTCCGTGATCTCTGTCATGATCTCCCACTGTACTGGAGCTAGAATGATTGTGGGAGAGATGATGGGCTCGTTGGTTGGTAGCAACATGGACGATTCATATTGTTGAGATAGAGCATCAGCCTTGGTGATATGTCTGGACGATATGTCACTGTGAAATTGAATTGTGTGAAGAACAAAGCCCATTTTGCCTGTCTGTGATTAAGTCTTTTGGCAGATTGAAGATATTCCAGGTTCCAATGATCTGTTAGTACTGCAAAGGGGTATTTTGCTCCCTCGAGCGAATGACACCATTCCTCGAAAGCTGCTTTCATGGCGAGAAGTCCTCGGTTGCTGAGATCATAACTTTGTTCTGTGGGACTTAGTTTGTGAGAATAAAAGTTACAGGGAAACAATTTGGGAGGATTGCTGTGTCGTTGAGAGAGGACAGAGCCAATGCCTATGCTGGAGGCATCCACTTCAACGACAAACTCCAGGTCGGGATCGGGATGGTATAGGATGGGAGCAGTGGTGAATCTCTCCTTCTGCTCTTGAAAAGCAGACACTGCTGCTGGTGTCCACACGAGACATTGCTTTCCCTTCTTGAGCATGGAGATCATGGGTGCGGCAATATTACTGAAATTGCAGATGAATCGTTGACAGAAATTAGCAAAGCCCAGGAAATGCTGTAGTTCTTTGAATGTGGTAGGCTGTGGCCAGTTCAATATGGATTGCACCTTCTTATTGTCCATGGCTACCCCTGCCGAACTGATTACATAACCAAGGAATGAAATCATCGTCTCTCACATTTCAGCCTTGGCGTATAACTGATGAGTGATGAGACGTTGAAGCACGGCCCGAAAATGTTTGACATGATTCTCATAAGAGTCTGAGTAGATTAAGATGTCGTTGATATATACAATGACCTAGCGGTTAAACATGTCTCGGAACACGTCATTAATGAATGCCTGTAACACGGAAGGATGATTGACCAGCCCAACCAGGCCCAGACGCTGTGTCTCCAGCTTGCCTAAAAACCTGTGCTGATCAGCTCACCCCCATCTTCACACAGATCTTCAACAGATCACTGGAGCTATGCGAAGTCCCCTCATGTTTCAAACGCTCCACCATCATCCCCATTCCAAAGAAACGCAAAATTACTGGACTTAATGACTACAGACCTGTGGCTCTAACGTCTGTGGCCATGAAATCATTTGAAAGACTGGTTTTGGCTTATCTGAAGGACACCACTGGTCCCTTACTGGACCCCCTGCAGTTTGCCTACAGAGCAAACAGGTCTGTGGATGATGCAGTCAACATGGGACTGCACTTCATCCTGCAGCATCTGGACAGACCAGGGGTTTATGTGAGGATCCTGTTTGTGGACATCAGCTCCGCTTTTAATACCATCATCACGGACACCCTTCAGAATAAATTAACTCAGCTCTCTGTCCCCACCTCCGTCTGTCAGTGGATCAGCAGCTTCCTGACAGACAGGCAGCAGTCAGTAAAGCTTGGTAAATTCACATCCAACACCCACACCATCAGCACTGGAGCTCCTCAGGGCTGTGTCCACTGCTCTTCTCCCTCTACACGAATGACTGCACATCTAAAGACCCCTCTGTCAAGCTCCTGAAGTTCGCAGACGACACCACACTGATCCGCCTCATCCAGGACAGTGACGAGTCTGCTTACAGACAGGGGGTTAATGAGCTGGCTATCTGGTGCAGTCTTAACAACCTGGAGCTTAACACGATCAAAACTGTGGAGATGAACGTGGACTTCAGGAGAAACCCCCCGCTCTCCCCCCACTCACCATCATGAACAGCACTGTGACTGCAGTGGAGTCATTCAGATTCCTGGGCACCACCATCTCTCAGGACCTGAAGTGGGATATTCACATAGACTCCATTGTCAGAAAGGTCCAGCAGAGGTTGTACTTTCTTCGCTAGCTGAGGAAGTTCAACCTGCCACAGGAGCTGCTGAAACAGTTCTACTCCGCCATCATTGAATCCGTCCTCTGCACTTCAATAACTGACCTCAGAAGCCTACGGAGGGTAGTCCGGACTGCTGAGCGAATCATTGGTACAACTCTCCCCACTCTCCAAGAACTGTACTTATCCAGAGTGAGCGAAAGGGCTGGAAAAATCACTCTGGACCCCTCACATCCAGCACACTCCCTCTTTGAACTGCTTCTGACACAGAAACAGTTTCTTCCCTCAGGCAATCCATCTCATGAACACTTGAATATAAACGCGGAACACACAACTATTATACATTATCCATTCACCACACTCACTTATTTTATTTTCTCACTTCAAATTTGCACATACTTGACCTGTACATACATAATTGTCTATATTATATATTGTGTTTTTGCTGTTTTGTACATTGCCTGTTTGGATATTTGGATATTATTCTTTTATTATCTGTGTCCTGTCCTGTTGCTGTCTTTCTGTTGCACTGTGGAGCTTCTGTCACTACAACAAATTCCTCATATGTGTAAACATACTTGGCCAATAAAGCTCATTCTGATTCTGATTCTGATAACCAAGAATTCATAGTGCCCCGAAGTCATGGAGAAAGCTGTCTTCCATTCGTCACCCTCACGGATGCGAATTAGATTGTAAGCGCTGTGAAGATCTATCTTGATCAAATACTTGGCTGATCAGAGCTTTTCCAATGCTACTGGAACCAGTGGTATAGGGTAGCGAAACTTGCCAGTGATGCTTTGACTTTGCTAAAGGCTTTGATTAAGTCCTTATAATCCGCAGGAAGCTTGGTAGATCATTGGTAGATTTGTTTACATTCCTTTGGAGAGCAAGGTCTAAACAATGTTGATGACAGGAATCAGACCACTGAATTATCTGTTTTGTCAGTCCATGAAATGCGAGGGTTGAGCCTCTCTAGCCAGAGAAATCCAAGGATTATTGGAGTAATATTTTATTATTATTATTTAATATTTCTTTGCGTAAGATGTCACATGATGAATCTGCATTTTGGCAGATAGTAGCCTATGTTATGCTTGCCTATTGCATGGCGTGAATGGATATTTAGCATTTTTGACAACATACAACAAGCAGCTCAGTGTTTCATATTTATGTCAGAAAAAGGACCATTTACATCCATATGTAATTTAATGTACACAGAACAAAACTAAGAAATAGATTTCAGAATATAAACTACTTAATCAGCCATTTTCAGTAAGATTTAATGTCACTGAATATATTTGTGTGCCTGCTTTTGTGCATTTAACTTGAATCGTGTCCAACAGATATCTGTTTTAAAGCAGTGGGTAATGTTCGACATGCTTATTGCTAGTGCAGCAAAAATAGACTCGGTTTGGTTTGCCCCCCCAAGCTCAAATGTCAAGCTACGCCTATGGTTACGTCATACAGTATTTCTTTTTACGCTTTTTTTTTACAGGGTTGTGTAAACCTCTGAAAAACTGAGAAAATATAGAGAGCCCACCTATGCCTCTCCCTACTCAGGACACAAGTTAGGATGTCAAGAGGTAGAGCATAACACTAGCAGCAGTAGAGGAGGGGGCATTGATGCTTGGATGAATACTGATACATTCAAACTTTCTTTGAATTTTAAAATGAATCTTTAAATTTTAAAATTAATTATTCATTTTAATTACCTTATGTCTGCATTTGACATACTTGACAGACTTACATTGCATTCAGAGTATACATAATCTCAATTCATGCATTCCATGAGAATTCAAACAGGGATGGCCTAATTGATCTACAGGAAAACTGGCAGTAGAAATGTTTATTACTTAAAAAGATGACATTCTTCTGTGAAGCATGTATATACATTGTTGAATTATTGTTAATTAAATTAAATAAACTAAGAGAGGGAGCTAAAACGGCTTTGTATTTTGAGTTTATTTTCTTATCATTTACAGTACTGAAAGTATACAATGCTCTCAGAAATGATAGATAATCTCATACTTCTCATGCTTTTATATCTTTATTCACAACACTTTTTGATAACACATTGGATAGATATTACAGGAATGATGGATTTTATGTCAGTTTGGCAATTTAATTACAATGTGATGACTTGAGCTGACAGTTCCCATTCAGCACCTCTAAGGGTGATTTGAAACATGTATTATGCTTTGTCTGCTATAATGATCTGAGTGTTAGAATTTCTAAACTGAAGTAAGATCAATTGTAGTATATCCAGTGGGCAATTTCTGCAACCCTGATCTTTATAAAGATGTCTCAGCGTCTGTTGTTTATCAGTTCTTGAGCTTGTGTGAGGCATTCCAGACGCTGCTTTAGATCAGCTCTCCTGCACCCTTGGTCTGAGTCTTCTTTTAGTAGTTCGACCATATCTGCCCCGTTCCTCATTTCCAGCATTTGATGTCACAGTGTCTTAGCTGCATCCTTTAGCATGAGGAGGATTAGCAGCATGGGCACATAGTCCACTAGGCATTGATAGACAATCTATAAGGACACAGGACATGAATTAAAATAACATTCACTTGAAAAACAAAGTTATCTGAGCCACCTTTTGGGGTTGGTTGCCCCTTTGGTGAACCTCTAGTGGCAGTACACTGCCATCATGTGGCCTGGTCGATCTTCACTTATTGTACTCCTAAACATAAAAGTGCCAAGTAACACCAAGAAGTAGTTTTTGCATCAGTGCCATATAAGATTTATTTTTTATTTTATTTATTTTTTTTTTTTTTGATTTCCCAAAGAACCTTTTAGTTATTTTCTCAGTGTGAAGAACACTTTAAAGAACTTTTTTTTCCCCCCACTACAAAGGACCTTTGTAAAATGAAAAGGTTTCATGGATGTTAAAGGTTCTTGAACTGATGCCAACAACAACATTTATTTAAAAGTTGAGCATGTATTTCCATGCCACTAGTGTCACCAAAAAGCCCATCTGGTATCAGTCGATGGTTGTGTCAGTGTTGCTGAATAGGGCTGGTTGGGACCCTTGAATAAACAGTCAGTGCTTTAGGAAATGCATGTATGAATTGCTTACTTATAGTTAATGGCAGACTCTGAATTCAAAATATCAAAATAAATAATAGTTTGTGTAGTACTGATTACTAAGATTTCCTTTACTGCATCTAAATAGAATTTTTTTTTTCCATAGAAAAAAAAAGGAAAGCAGTGGTGGACAGTAACGAAGTAGTTTTACTTCCGTTACTGTACTTAAGTACATTTTTCAAGTATCTGTAGTTTTATTTTGAGTAACTTTTACTTTTACTTCAGTACTGTCACGTTAGCTACTGTGAGGAGCAAGGAACACAGAGACGTGATGTAAACACAAACAACAGTCTTTAATAATCCAAATCACAGGGTCAACAGGGCGGTGGTAATTTGCCCCGATCCAGAACAGGGAGTTCAGCGCTCATCATCAAACGCCGTTAAAACGGCGAGCTGGCTGATCTCAACTGCATACTCCAAGAGGGGAAGGTACTTGCGGGCTAGGGAGGTGAACTTTGAGGCGAGGGGAACCATGGAGAAACAACGGAAACAAAAAAACACAGAAACAAAAATGGAGAGGAGACACGCGAATAAGCTATTTTTGTATTCGATCCGGTGTTCTGTCACGATAGCTACTGTGAGGAGCAAGGAATGTGGAGACGTGGAGTAAACACAAACAACAGTCTTTAATAATCCAAATCACAGGGAACACAGGGCAGGCAGGAGACACGCACATAGCACCAAATTACGTATAACACCAGACACCAAACCTAGGGCAGAACACACTTTAAATACTCAGCTAAACGAGGGATAAATGAGTCACACCTGAAATCAATGAACACAATCAAACACGAGGGAAAACTGGGTCACGGGGAGCACATGGGGAGAAAAAACACACACAAAGCCAGTCCATGGGCATGACAACTATATTCCAAAGCATAAGATTGTACTTTTTACTTCACTACATAAAACACATCATTACTCCTTATAATTTAGCACATGCTCCGAGACGCAGAAGCAGTGTCTGGTTCATGAACAAACTGATTCTTTTCAATGAACCCGTTAAATCAGTTCGCAAATCGCACCAAAAGATTCATACACGACTGATCCGATATTGCAGCTGTTCTCGAGTCAACAAATCATCGATTCAAAAGATCCTTTCAGAGACAATCTGGCAAGGACTCACAAACTGAATTCAAAAGGAAGAACCGGGAGATCTTGTGAGCAAGCTGCGCGCGTCTGATGCCGTGAAAAGTAAGTTACTAATGTCGAATTTTAGGATTAATTATTGTAACTGAAAATCATATTTAGGTCAAAACTGTCAGTTGTTTGTGAACTAAATCTGCTGTAAAGGGTGATCTGTTTAATCCCACTGAACTGCTTGAATGCATGCAGTCACATCAACATCAGAGTCTCTGTGTTTTAGGTCAAAAAACATTAAAATAACACAGATTAAATAAAATAACTCATGCACATTCATCTTCCCCACTGCGAAACGTTAGCAGTTTTATTAAAATGCTATGCATTTAGCCCTGTGACATCTATTTTTATATTGTTTGTCAACACACATAAGTATTTTATAGCTGGATCAACTAGCCGAGTAGACAGACATGAATGTTTATTCATAACCATGCTGAAAATAAGTCAAATTGTTAGCTGATGCTAACTGTCTAGCTAACAAGCTTGCTGGTGCTAAGTTGAGGTCATTTTTAAATATAAAGTCCAAATATTTTTATTCAACCACCTAGATAGATTACACCTGAGGGAAAAAGAAAGTGATGTTTAGAACATAGTAACTATGGTAATTATGAAAGTGGGAAGTGATGCCCTCTGGGGTCATTTGGTCAGGGGTATTTTTACACCACAGACAAGGTTTGAGAAGAAAAAAGTCATTATGAAAATCTAATTATATTTTCCTTATTATATTATTTCCTTATTGGTTTTTGGGGAAAATCCCAGGTAATTTTGAGCAGTGGGATTATAAAATATATATATGCTAATATAAAATTTAATTATATAAGTAGCCTATATAAAACTAAAAAATAAACATTCATCTATTGGTACTTTTTACTTAAGTACATAAAAAAATTGAGTACTTTTGTACTTTCACTCAAGTAAAATTGAAAATTTGGTACTTTTACTTTTACTGGAGTAATATTTTATTATACGGGTCTGTACTTTTACTCAAGTAGTTACTTGATTTGTGTACTTCGTCCACCACTGAAGGAAAGGGAAAGGAAAAAAAAAAGAAAGAAAACTTCTCTGGCTAACTTACAAATAAAACAAACATCAGTGGATGAAGTGAATGTTCACCTATAAACAACTGAAACAACTGAGGTTACTTTTTGAGAAGTAACTTTAAGAAAATTAAGCTACATTTGTGTGTGTGTGTGTGTGTGTGTGTGTGTGTGTGTGTGTGTGTGTCCACTATGGTTTACTTTGTGAACATGTGTTAGATGGATGTATTTGACCATTTTGTTGCTTTTTGCATTTTCATGTTTTAAAACATTTAAAATATGTCTAAAGAATAGAGACAACTTCGTTCTTCATTCTACAAGAGTTGATTTATTTCATAACACATTGGATAGATGTTACAGGAATTATGGATTTTATGATTTGGTTTAATAATGTGAATGCATTGTGATGATTTTAGCCTGCATTACAATGCTGTGCAATTTCAGTAAATCTAAGAGCGATTTGAAAGATCCAAAATTGTTTGCTACTGATTTAACTGATAGAATTATTAAACTGAATTAAGATCTATTATATCCAGTGGTCATATTCTGCAGCCCTGATGCAAAATTAATTCATATCCTTGTTTTTATAAAGATGTCTCAGAGTCTGTTGCTGATCAGTTCTTGAGCTTGTGTGAGGCGTTCCAGACGCTGTTTTAAATCAGCTCTCCTGCGTCCTCGCTCTGAGTCTTCACTCAGCAGTTTGACCACATCTGCCCCATTCCTCAATTCTAGCATTTGATGCCGCAATATCTTAGCTGAATTCTTCAGCATGAAGAGGATTATCAGCATGGGAACATAGTCTGTCAGGCGTTGGTAGACGATCTATATGGAGACAACACATGAATTATAACATCCACTTGGAACATAAAGATATTTGATTCACTTTCTGGGGTTGGTTGCTCTCTGATCTCTTTGGTGAACCTCTAGTACTAATGCACTGGCAATGTGTGGTTTTGGTGCACAGAGAGACTCAATTTAAAATAGCTGTTAACTGATCATCCTCACTTATTCCACTCTTAAAAATAAAATGGCCTAATGGGGATTTCACGGTGATGCTAAGAACCATTTTTGGTTCACCAATTTTTTTTTTTTTTTTTTTCTCCCAGTAAAAAGTTGAATAACTATATGTCTTAGTGTGAGAAACCTTTTAATGGTCCAGGAAACATTTTCCACTACAAAGAACCTTTTTAAAATGAGTCATGTGGAAGTTAATTCTTCGTCATGGAACACAATGGAAAGAAAGAACTTTTAATTTACTATAATTTACTAAGTAAACCATTCGTAGGTTGATTCCCCTGAAATGTGTAACTACTGGCTCTGTGATGATAAGAAATTATAACATCATATTATTTGAGCATCCAGCAACACTGGCCCAGCCCTAATTTTGGGGCAGGACTGTCTTGTGGTTGACCAATGCCAGGTGGGTTGACTAACTTGGCTGTTTGCAGTTTTGTTTGGTAACACTAGTGGTGCGCTAAGTACACACTTCAACTTTAAAGACCTTTTAGATGTTACAGTGTATACATAACATTCTTACAAAATAAATTAGCTGTTTATCACATTTTACAATGTGACTTAATACAGGCACTGTCAATAAATAAATACATTTCATAGTGAGTTGCCACCTACCTCATAATAGAGAACCAGTTTGTCTGGTACAAGGTTTCTTGTATCCAACAATGCACAGCCTTTGGAATTAAGAATCTTGTCATCATCATCATAGACGTCTGGGTTAGGGCTAAGGTTGTCATCACCAGAGTCCATCATAGTTATCTGTGCGATGTCAGAGTAATCACGTTGCTGTTGTAATACCTTGTCTTGAGTGAAGACCAGTTGCTCCATATTAATGAACTCCTTTATTCTTTTCTCCACTTTGGCCTCTTGTTTTGACTGAATGTCAATAATCATTTTCTGAGGAGTGCAACAATACAGCCCTTGTGAAAATATACACTGTGACATCCTTTTAAAAAATGTTGCTTATTATTGCCACTTATTGGCACTTATTGGCACTACATCATTCAGATATTTTCACTCGGTCATTTTTCCTGCTTTCAGCACATGACATTCAAGAACTGACTGTTCACTTGCTGCCTAAAATATCCCACCTCTTAACAGGTACCACTGTAACAGTGTAATCAATGTTATTCACTTCACCTGTCAGTGGTTTAATGTTGTGGCTGATCAAATACATATTCATAAGTAGGTTCATAATTATTTCTATTTTTTGAAACTTGTACTGTATGTCGTGTATTTAAAATATATTTGTAATTACACATTTCTAACAATTCTAAAATATATTAACTTTAAATGTAAAACTGAATATTACACTGCAGGTAAAGTTAAAATCAAGTCATTTATTTGTACTTTAGCATGTTAGTCAACACATCATAATATGGTAAGTTTAAGTGTTTTTAAAGCATGACAAAAGATTCATATTAAAACTTAATTATTTAAAACTTGATTTGAGAATTTATTGCAAAGTTCATTTTTGAAAAGTGTTGTAAGCTGTACTTACAGATATAATGTATTTCAGTGGAGGGTACTGCTCAAAAGATAAATTGCATACCTCTCTGAAAACATTCTGAACAATCTCTGAACATGAAATTTATAACAGGAAGGAAAATTGTTATTTAAAACGAAAAATATTAAAACTTTAACATTACAATGAGAATCCAAGATATGACACACTCTGTACCTCGTACATCCTTCAGTGTTACCATAGCTGGCTCTTGAAGGGCTGCCACATGGTCCCTGATGACACTTTCAAATTCACAGTAGTCACTGAACGTAAGCAATTCTCTGCCACGATGCTTCTCATTGTACTTGTCTATCATTTCCTTCACTCTTTCTGTGACTGCATTTATAATAACAAAAAGAGAAAGTCAGTTTTAGGGATAATGGGACAGGCACAAATGGTTTTAATATATCTTTACTTACAGGATTTTTCAGTGCCTCTTAGGTAGATGTCCCATTCCTTGAACACAGGACGTAGGAGTGCATGAATGTTTTTGTCTTTTGAATGTCCTGTTCTACTCAGTTCACTTATTTGATCACTGAACTCCATTATTATCTAAAAAGGAATAATAATAATAATGATGAAAAAAATATAAATAAGAAAAAAGTTATTATGGGTATTAATTATTATATAAAGGTATTAATTATTTATGGGATAGATATGGAAAGAGGATTTATCGTGCTTTATTCTCAGAACTCCCACCTCACTGAGAAAAAGTCCCATCTTTTCTTCTTCCAGGGGTGGACCCTGCTCATAGTCTTTAAGCTCCCTTTGCACATTGAGTAGCATAGCCTGAATCTGCTCAGTCAAGGAGGGTAGCGATGCCTGTGTCCATAAGGAAATAAATAGATATATTAACTGGTATATTGATATACTTGTATACTGATATATTTATTTTTATTTATTATTATTTTAAAAAAGGGTCAAGCAAGGTCAAGGCCCCCCATTTAGTGCTTGCCTTGATATGAGTGACCAGTTCTTTGTTCAGGTTATCCGCCAGGCATTGAATTGATGCTTTACCATCATTCAGTAGAGAGCTGTCAAGGAAAAAAAAAAAACACACACACACATATACATACATACATACATATATGTATGTTTGTGTGTGTGTAAATAAAATGTAAATATGAAACATGCAAGCCATTCAAGATTGCATTAATTACCTGAAATAACGGTGGTTCTTAAAGAATTGAATTTCCATCTCCATGGCTTTAGAAAGAGGTATTCTGTTATTGATTTCACTCTGACCGCGACATCGCACAATGATGTAACCCTTGCTGAGAGGAATGACTTTGCCCTGGACAATTTTCAAAACATCAATCTCTGCTCCTCTGTCAATGAGGTCTGGTTTTGTGAGAATTGCTAATCCATCCATTCAACAATAAAAGACATAAAGTTTAGGATAAGTATTAATCATAATGTTACAGGTATGTAGCATTTATTAAATAAATGTGTTAAAGAAATATATTATAGAAATACAAAAATGGGCAAACCAAGTGTTCTGTATCCCTCAGGGTCTACATCTTGAGCCATCCTTAGTGCTTCTGTTGTTGCTATGTCAACATTGCAGGGCACAACAACTAAAATTATGGTTTCGCTTTTGCCAATATATTTTAGAATCAGGCTTTTGATCTAAAAATCAAAGATAAAATGTCCCTTGGTTAAATAGGTGAGAATCATTTAGCCACAATGAAACACTACAAAACCCATTATACTTCTGTAATATAGGATATTCCTAATAATAAATTAAATATATATAGACAAAAAAAAAAATTATTCAGACGCCTTCAACATTTCTCACATTATCACAGATAATTCACTATAGTTTAGAAAATGGTAATACAGAACCCTCTGGCTAAATTTACACATCGTTTACAAAATTGGTCTCATTTTTAAAAAGGTTTATATTTAATGAAAAATTATCCTTGTTAAATGAACTATTATTTATAAGTTTTTTTTTTTCCTTCTGGGGCCTGAAATAGAGGCATTTTGGTCAATATTGATAATTAAACAATATTTGAATATGAATGTGTTTTTGTGCTGGCACCTTGGCTGGTTTAGGTCCGTCATGGATAAATAATTATGACAATAAAACCGCCAGTAGGTGGCAGCAAGTCCCTGTTTTAATAAATGACTTACTGAATTGTTCAAATCAAACGATTCGTTCAAAATGGCTGATTCAATAGAAACGAAACAAGTGAGGCCATCTGAATGGACTGTTGAATCACTGGCTCATTCATTCAAAAACATGAATGAAATATCGTGTTGCTATGCACTGTTGTATAAAACTAATAGCACATTTGTGCTCGCGGCCTGAGAAGGGTCTGACTGCAGACTTGCACTTGCACTCTCAGTACTTGCACTCTCAGACACCTGCACTTCCGCGAGTGACGTCAATTGTAGTCTTTTTTTATTTTTTATTTTGTTCTATTTATTGATTATTTTTTGTTTGAATCTCTCAACATTTTACAACAGTACCCAGGTGGTGAAGACAAGAAAAAAGAAAATAAATTACAATGTCACTTGCAATCGCTGCTTGCACTTTCCACTACCTGTGACGTCACTTGCATTCGACACGAATCGTGTGCGTTGCCAATGGAGACAAGACGCTGTGGTGGTTAAATGATTAAAACTAATTTAGTACAATAGCGTACAGGGTCCTGCAAGTCATCTGTAGGAGAAAAAGACAAGACCCGCAAATCCATGGCTACAGAACAGCAGAATATGAACGCAATGCACAATGTTTCTCATTAAGCGTTTTCCTCCCGTAGAAAACCATCAACGACGTGGGTTTTTTCTCAAAGTTGGATGTCAGCTGTCCTATCGTCTATCAGTCCCTCACAGTCACACATACATCATGTCAGGAGAATCTCTTTAAATTCTAATCAAGGAAAAATCATACCTTCTGTTGTCTTCTTTTTAAAGACCTTCAAAAGTTGCGCTTGAACCATTTTGTGCGAAAAATGATGAAATTGCTTCCGCTTGTGTGCAGCTTGTTACAGTACCAATTCCGGTTTGGCCAATCGCCGTTATTTAGTTCGTAAATGATCATAAGTAGAGAATTTTAACATTTCATGTGCATGATAAGTTTTACTTAATACACAAAATTGATAATCCAAA
>JAFVLL020043279.1:0-32554 GCA_021397915.2 Tor tambroides
GAACAAGTGATACCCGGAATTTATACTGTAGGGATGGTCATTAATTGAAACTCAAATGTAAATATTCTAATATTTTGAGATACTGATTTTTGACTCTAAGCTCTAATCATCAAAATTAAAACAAAAAAAACTTTTGAAATGTTTTACTTTACATGCAATGAATCTAAAATATATGAAAGTTTAACTTTTTGAAATAACTTACAAGAAAAAAATGAACTTTTTCACGACATTCTAATTTATTGAGATGCACCTGTATTTTTCATCGAGATTTAAAAAAATCCCGAAGCTGTAAATTCCTGAAAAGCTGAAAATGTAACTGCGGTTGTTTACAATTCCATAGAGAGAAGAAGAACTTCAAAAAATTGATTCTGCACGAAAAATATTTATTAAATTTTCAATACATTGAACTTCCCAGCTATAGACAGATGAAGTGAAGCCCATCTATACATATCACAAGAAGTCTCTTGCATCAAAATTAAATCTCACTAAATCTCTCAAATTTGGTGAAAAGCTTCTCTATAGATGTTAGTGGTTTCCTAGAATTTTACACTCGGGCAACTGGTGATTAATTGTAGCCTACAAAATCATGAGTCATTGGTTTCATTCACCTGTTTGTACTGTTTCTGATCTTTATTTACAAATTGTTATTCTGGAAAAGTAAAAAGTAAATATGCTACTTAAATGCAAACATTTATTTGCCAATGTCTTGATGAGTCTTTCTTTATAATTAAAAATAAACTTACTGTACATCTTTGAACTCTAGTTCATTTTAATTCTACTTCCTACATTCAAATTTGAGTTGGATTTCTGAATTCTGTTTACTACCTCAATTCATTTAGGAATTTGAATTGGAATTTAAAAAGCAATATACTTTTAAGTTACCTATATTTTGACGGAAAAAAAAGACACAAACACAACAGACCTATGTTACTGTAGATTCACAGTATTGTTACAAATAACTTGATTGACAGAGACTGTTATTCCAAGAGACAGCAGTCAAATATATTGGTCTGCATTCTTTCTTCACAAGCAGTAATCAGTAAACTGACAGTTCACCCAAAAATGAAAATTTGTTGAAAATTTACTCATCCACAGGCCATCCAAGATGTTGATGAGTTTGTTTCTTCATCAGATTTGGAAAATTTAACATTCCATCACTTGCTCACCAATGGATCCTCTGCAGTGAATGGGTGCCGTCAGAATGAGAGTCCAAACAGCTGATAAAAACATCACAATAATCCACACAAATTTTTAAAATTTTACTTTAAATCATCACTTCCAGGTAAAATACAAGTCTATAATACATAACATTTTGCTTGTTTGCTTGATCTGTGCATATTTCTCTCCTGATTAGACAACTTTTTTTTTTTATTTCAACAGACATTAAGTGATTTAATGGACTGGAGTGGTTTGGATTACTTGTGGTGTTTTTTTATCAGCTGTTTGAACTCTCATTCTGACGGCACCCATTCACTGCAGAGGATCCATTGGTGAGCAAGTGATTTAATGCTACATTTCTTCAAATTTGTTCTGATGAAGAAACAAACTCATCTACATCTTCATGGCCTGAGGGTGAGTACATTTTCAGTGAAATTTTTGGGTGAACTATTCCTAAACACAATTATGATTGGTCTAGCACAGAATAAAAAAATAAGTTAAGTTCAAAGTGTATAGATATTGCAGAAGACATAATATAATATAATAAAATATAACATAACAATGACCATTTTTATGTACTTTACTATGGGAGAATTCGTCACAGGTTACAGATGAAAATAGTATCCAGCACGGTGCCAGTAAGAGGCCCCACAAATGATGTGCGTAGAGATTCAGGTTTCAGCATTGGCTGTCTCTTATATAACATGAATTAAAACATAATTTAACACTATTATTCTTCAGTCCCATCATGTATATAAGTAGGCTTTTAAAAATGTTGGATATATTGAGTGGCTCAGATGGTAAATTACTGAGGGATTCTCCTTATTTGACCTTCGGTTCACTGAAAGATCATCCATGTGTCTCCAGTGGGTGATTCACATAGTGTGTGACACACGTATGTGATAGATTTAGCTCATAGTGACATTATAAAATATATCAGTGTGTATTAAAAAAAACAAAATCTCAAGAACCTTATTCACAGCATGGATTTATTTCCTTCAAATTATGGCAGGTATTAGTTAAGACAATTTTTGACATAATATTACAACAAATTAAAAAGATGAAAATCTACTTATCACACTTTTCACTCAAGTGAATATTTATTTGTGCTAACATGCCTCTATAGCAGGACATATTAAGTCATATTAAATCCACTTTTCCTGTTCCTATTGGAAAAATACAACACCACTGACCGATTACATCTTTAGAGGGATGACGCTTTACAGAATCAACCAAAAGTTTTGAAATGGCGTTATTGTACATCTTGATAGTCTGTCATGAGTTACATTTTTTGGTGTTTTATGAATTGATTTGTGTCAAATTACCCAATAGGCTGTACATAGTGCAGGCTATTGGGGCATGTTGTCACAAAAGGTCATGCAGGCTATTGGGGCATGTTGTCACAAAAGTTCAATGTGTGTCAAAATAACTGAAACTTTTTTCCTGGTCTATATATATACACACACACACACACACACACACACACACACATTTGCCTTACTGACTTTAACCAGAGTCCCTTCTATAGTTTTTGCTTTAACCCAACATTGATTCAGTCCCATTTTTACCTAGTTATGAACTGCAAGTTTTTGTGATGTAGCCTAGTAATTTAAATTAGCCTACTGTTCCTGTATAAACTAAATTATTGTTGTGCTTCTGTATAATATTATATCTATAGGCTTGCAATAATAATAATAGGCTAATAATGATGATGATGATGATGATATAGGCCTGCAACAATTAATTTGATTGGCTGAGCGGCGTTTAGTGCGCATGGACTGATAGATAAATAGCCTATAGATATGTAGCCTAGATGATAAATTATGGTACAATAGCAGCAAAACCAGTCAAAGAGAATGTATAGGCCTATACAGTTGCACAATAAACACGATGCCCACAATGTACATAGGCTAGACACCTATAATAACGCACTATGTTATTTGCGGGCGCAGTAAACACCGAGCAAATGCTGCAATATGGAGATATAATCACTGTCATATAAGCTGTAATTTTTTTCTCATATCAGATGACGCTCTATTGTACCTTGTTTGCGAAGTTTTCAAATTGCCGGTTTGAGAGCGTGTGGCTAATAGCTATTTATCGGAGTTAAGACAAAGCTGTGCTCCTCTGATGCTGTCTGGGTAGGCAGCGCACTCGCGCGAGGCACAGCCGCAGATTTGTAGAAGAGCGACAGAAATATTCTGAGGCGCTGCTCTGTCATCGCCGTGACGTCAGTTTGTTTAACTCGCGAGCGCAGCATGCTTGATATAAGAGCCGGTTCCGACAGCTATGTCAACGTTACTCTCTTCTGAGGCGACTTCTGAGGGCACTTGAGAAGCAGCCGGTACCTCTCTGCAATGACACTTACACTCACATTCATCATCTTGATCGCGTGTCCCCTGGAGTTCACAGGTAAGTCTCGCAGAACTCACGTTATAATAACCTAACTTCCGTTGATTGGTCAGAAACATGATAACCTGGTCTGTACTACATGTGCGTTCAAAATTGTAGCCTACATATAAAAGAATATAGAAAAATGTTAATTAGGCTATATGTTCAACATTATATGATGTGGGAATGTTGGCTAATAAGTTATGTGGTGCCTTACTTTATAGTTTTTGTTGAATAATGGATTATAGATGTGACATTTGCATTATATACTGCAGAAATGCTTTCTTTTTTAACACTTTCAGAAAATTAATTTCTGATGCACATTTGTGAATGTTTGTATTTTTTCAAAGTACTCAGTAAAAACTTGCAACATTTTGCATCGCTTTAAATGGACGATATGGTCTCTTATTGGCGTAGAAGCAGTAATTTGGAAGAAAATTGAACATCAAATATAGATTCCTGGAAGTTCATTTAAGTTGTTAACATAATGAGTGGGTGAATGCTGTTTCCGTAAGTGAACAACCTTGGGAGTAAAGTAAGAACATGTAAAATCATAATGTGTAATTACAAATTTACAGAACCCCAAAATGCTTTGAATTAGTAAGGCTGTGTCTGCAGATCTGACAGATGACCTCGAATGACCTCAGTGTATTGAAAACCACAGGTGAAATATTTGTCATGCCAAATTAGTGCTTAGGTGCTGACTTAACTGCGCTGTTAATATCTTTTCTGTAGATCTTCCCCAAAAGGTCAGTTCAGGAAAAACCTGTGGTCCTACAGTAGCAAGGTAGATTAACTTTTGTGAATAAAAGCGATGACCAAATTGCTCAGTACATTTTTGCGGCTTCCTGTTTGGACTCTAAATCTCATATTGAGAAAATATAATGATTTCCTGTGTCATTTGGGAAAAAATTTCCATTACTGTACAGTTAATGCATGGTGCATTAAAAATAGTTGTGCAAAAATGCTTTGCGTTTCATTATAGACTCTGAGTCAACATCAGTTTAAATTAAACTTATGAACTTTAATCAGAGGAATGCCTTGATTTCCAATGACTTGCTCTTTAGAATTTTAAGCAGTGACGGATTATACATGCTCCGGGGGAATCTCATTGTCAACCAGAAATCTCTGGGAAAGACCAGCAAGAGTCTGGCTCAGCCTGCCAGTCAGAGTGACTGAGCGTAGCCAGCAATGACCAGAGCAGCAGGTTGCAGCCAAAATAAAGTCCAGCTGCAGTGGAATGCATTATCTGACTGATTTATGACTGAACTGAGTGAAACTTTAAAAGCATTTAATATTTGTTTCGGTCTCTTTTTCAGGGGCAAAATGGACCTATAATGGTAAGTAGACCCTTCACTTATTTATTTATTTATTTAAATAAAATAATCATTGTTGCAATTCAAAATATTTAATATAAGAATGGCTTTCCATACTAAATGAAAGCAAAAAAAGATAGATAGATAGATAGATAGATAGATAGATAGATCAATGGATGTATATATAGGTTGTTAAATATATGCACCAATGTATCTATATATAGATATAAACAGCAGTAACTATATAACTAAATTACTGTAAGTCTCATGCTCACTAAGGCTGCATTTATTTGTTCAAAAATACAGTAAAAAATAATATTGTGAAATATTATTACAATTTAAATAAGTTTTCTGTTATTATATTTACAAAATTTAATTTAGTTCTATAGTTCTAATAATAATTAATTTATTTTATTTTTTTTTGACAAATGTAAAGTTCAAAAGAGCTGCATTTTGAATTAGATTTTAAATTAGTCAAATTAGATGAATTCCGTACTGTAATTTTTGATCAATTCAATGTGTCCTTGCTTAACAGAAGTTTTAATATCACTGAACTTTTGAATATTTTTACTAAAACATTTTAATACATAAAAAATGCCACACATAGACTTCTGTGAACCATTCTGTTTTAATGAAGCAAAGGAATCACTGAATCGTTTTTTATTTGATTCATTCAAACAAACAACTCAAACTGACTCCCTGAAATGAATCAAACCAAATCTGACGCCATTTTCACTACTGAGAGACGCTAACAAAGACTCCTTTAAATCAAAAAGTTGACTAAAAATGTATATGAAATATTGATCATGTTTATTTCATCCCATCAAATGCAAGATGCAGGAATCATGAAACTTTTAGCTTAGGTTATCACCTAACTGTAAGTAATTGAGTTGTAATGCCTTCTCTTACAATGACCAGATGGAGTCGTTTTCACCTCAGTAGAAAAGGTCATCCAGTCATCTGCTACAGAGACCAGCAAAACGTGCTCTTTACACACTGAAGAGCTTTAAAATAAACATGCTTAATCACGGCCGCTGTGGCAGCGTTCTGCTCTATTGCCTGCACCTAGGGAACCAAACAGGCTTCTGGTTACCATCCTCATGAGTCAAGACTATTCCTGGGCAGGCTTTTTCACCATTATCTCTAACAATCCCAGTATGCCATACCAGTGTGCACATGGAGACCCTCTGGCAGCAATGAAGGAGGTATCAAAGCACATGTTGCTCCTGGAAAATGGGATCTCGTGGTGCAAAGATGACCCCGTTTGACCCCTATTGGCTCTCACGGCTCTCGTGTCATCCCATCCAGCTCTCTCCTCATGCCGCTGTCACTCACGTGTTCTCACTGACTTTGCAAGGAGACTTGTTGAATCATTGAGTAACACAGAATTGAATTACACACTTTTATGTAATTACATTACATGTCTTGTTTTGATTTATTTTATGGCTGCTTTGAAGATATAAGGCGACTTAAGGGACCTCGACTTCAAAACAGTGCTGTTATAATGGCTTTATTTTGGGAGGAGATTGTTCGTCTAATTGCTTGGCTGTGAAATTTCATAGCTCCCTATACTTAGGAAAGAACAATGCATAATATTATTCTGTCTTTGTGTGTGGCACATTGCAATTTACAAGCTGAATCTCTTCTGTCCCTTCAGTTAAACTTGTGAAATAATTTTCACTTCTGTGTGCAAATTTACAGTGCCTACAAAGTCAGACTACTTTGTAATGTGCTGTATTTAGGCTCGTAGACTAAAAATTTTAGACAATGTGATTATCAAACCAACCACCCTCATTAAGCAAATTGCTAAGTTTAGTTGCTACTAAGACTAGATCTTTGCATTTTCTGAAGAAAACATGAGTGGTACTCATGCAGAAGTCAGAGATATGACACTAAAGTGTTTTGAGCGTTCTAAGTAGTTGAATACTGCTCTGAGTGGCCCAAAATGTAAGTTTTGCCCATTAAAATGTTAATGTATATATTTTGAGATGCGGACAATGTGACAATTGAGTGAAGTGTCCAACTGACCACTGTTTGAAATACCATGATGAATAGCTCAACGAGAAACACTGCAGTGCTTGTGCTGCTGTGTAGATGTTATCATGCCCATCAGACAGAGCTCAGATGAGTGTTGTCCTTTGTGCTGGCTAACACTGAGAGCTCTTGACATTCTGAGCCTGAATTAATTCCGCTGAGTCAAGGCCGTTTTCAATCATGTACAGGGACATAATGACATCAAACACATCTCTGCCTGAGGTCTAAGATGAAAACAGATGCACAAATGCTCAAAGTTAGATGAGATTATTATCTTAGCATAATTAATCCCAGACAGACATGAATGATACTTCAATCATGCGGCTTGTTGAGCAGAAAATATCTTAGAGACTTAGGATGAGGCTTTTTTGACTTGAGTCAGTAACGAACATCCAGAACACCCTAACAATAGAGTTGGGGTACTTGGACTCGCACTCAGATTTGGACTCGGATATTTTGGACACAGAAATTTAACAGAGTATAGATGATTCCAAGTCATGTGTAAATAAGTAACAATAAGTCTCCACCTCAAGCACAGTTGGTTAAAAACTAGGGCTCTGTGTGTCTCTGTGTGGCACTTTTAATATATTAACATGTTTTACCAAAATTGGCAAAAGTTTGGGGATTATAAGATTGTTTTAAAGAAATTCAAACTTTTATTAAGCAAGGACATTTAATTGATCAAAAATGACAAGTTGTAACCAAATTACCCCAAATTATCTTTGTTATTTTTTAAATTTAATTAGAATTAATTTAATTATTTAGATTATTGTAATGTATTTAATTTAATTATTTAAAATTAATTTAATTTAATTTAATTTAATGAATAACTTATTTTAATATAAGGGCAATACCGCTAAGGCATTGGTCTCAAACTCAATTCCTGGAGGGCCACAGCTCTGCACAGTTTAGCTCCAACCGTAATCAAACACACCTGATCCAGCTAATCAAGCTCTTCAGGATCACTAGAAACTTCCAAGCAGGTGTGATTTGGAGCTGGTTAGATCTAAACTCTGCAGAGCTGTGGCCCTCCAGGAACTGAGTTTGAGACCACTGCGCTAAGGGATAGTTCACCCAAAAATGAAAATTTTGTCAATTACTCATGGTTCCAAACTTGCAAGACCTTTGTTCATTTTTGAAACACAAAATAAGATATTTTTTTATGAAATTTGAATTTTATAGAATTTTATATTTTGCATAGACAGCAATGCAACTGACATGTTCAAGGCTCAGAAAGGTAGTTAGGACTTCGTTAAAATAGTCTATGTGACTTCAGTGGTTCAACAGTAATGTCGTGAAACTCGTGTGAACGCACATCGAAGACTGACACAGAAGAGAATAAATTGTTGAATAAAGTTGTTATTTTTGTTTTCTTTGCACACAAAACGTATTCTTGTTACTTTATAACATTAAGGTTGAACCACTGATGTCACATGGACTATTTTAACGATGTCCTTACTTCCTTTTTGGGCCTTGAACATGTCAGTTCTGTTGCTGTCTATGCGGGGTCAGAAAGCTCTCGGATTTCATCAAAAATATCTTAATTTGTGTTCTGAAGATGAATCTTATGGTCTTACAGGTTTGGAATGACATGAGGTGAGTAATTAATGACAGAATTTTCATTTTTGGGTGAACTAACCCTTTAATTTAAGGCTTTTGTTGCAAATAGCTGCATGACCTCAGCTTCGAACAGTTCCTTGTGTTAATGTCCAACACATCCAGACCAGAGAGCTGCAGATCTTTTACTCTAGAGGTCTGCTCATTATGACTGCATAGCAGTTATGATTTAGGGATATGAACCTCTTAGGGCCGGCCACAGGCATCTGATGTGATTATGATGGAGAGGCTAGTCCAGATTAGAAATGAACTGAGCAGTGAGTAATTACAACTGCAAGGGAGGAACATGTTAAGCCCCTAAAAGAAACACTGTGTTGAAGTCTCACAGTTACGGCAGTCCAGAAAACAAAAGCTGCCCACAAAACCATGATCATCATTGACAAAGAATACACAAGCCCTGAATGTGATGCTTTAAGCCCACGGCGACAGGAAACCACTTTTACTGCCACTGTTTCAGTAGCAGAAAACAATGACAATTGCGTTTAAAAAGCCTAGTAATTATTATTTTAATTCAAAACTTCGCCATATTATTCAAAAATTACCCTTTTCCGTACCCTCTTCTCTACAATGCACTAGAAATGTCTCTTAGACAAATTTATACTCTGTTGGAATGAGTTCGAAGCCTCCCCCAAAGCAAAACATTATCTTTTATTGTTGGGTGTGGTATTCATGAAGGGCATTCATTTTGTAAGGCAGTGTTCTGTGACCGCTGACCTTAGTCTGTGTCTTAGCAAAACTTTAATGCAGTCCAATTCTGGCCACATCAAATGTTGAAACGTACGCCGCCAGATAAGAAATGGCCACTTTGTTAACCACAGCTTTTTTTGACTTTTGCTTTCAGGACCTGATGGAGAACATAACTGGTCCAGCAACTACCCATTTTGTGGAGGAGCATTCCAGTCACCCATCGACTTCCAAACACAGCTGCTGAGATACGATCCAAACTTGCCGCCCATCCAGGTCCAAAACTATAACCTGTCGACCAATGAACAGCTCACTCTCAGCAACAACGGACACTCTGGTTGGTGCTGTATGATTATAGAGCATTTTGTTTTTTAAAGACAACTAATAACTATTGTCACACTGTGTACCTTTTAAACATACATTTTTAGATATTACATTTCATATTGTAATGTCTGAGCGAAAACATAGACCTTTCTTTCACTACAATAGATTAAAGGATTTGTGGTTGTTAAACTAATGAGACTGTGCATCACACATAAAGGTAAAATAGTCTTTCTTCTCAAGCTTAATTTCTAGGTCAATGTGGAGAAAATGATAGAAGGATCTATTTTGCATGTCTGCCATAGCAATTTCCCATAATCACCCGCTTATTATGATAAAAACAAACCTGTTTGTATTTTAGTCTGGAAAATATGGCAAAGTTGTGATTCAAGGTAACGTCTTGAACAACATCACAAGTGCTACTTTTCTAGGTTAATAGGTATTTTCGGCTATATTTTTGGTCAAAAGAGCATTAAACAGACTGAAGTTGTTCCATCTATCATTTCTCGACTGTGATTGTTTACTTAAGACACTCTTTTATTTTATCCACTCTCACTCCAAAGAGCCATGTCTGGTCCGAAAGAGAGGGAAATGTATAGTTAACTACAGCAAGTGTGCATTGCTGCCACAGAGGTCCTGCCACGAGGATGAATACTGATGAGGTTTCCTGACAGTGTACCACTGTGTTTGGGGTTTCAGAGCCATTTCAGACTTAAGGCCATTGCACACTGAGTCCGAAATTTTCGCATACGTTTTTCCGTTTTTTTGTATTCCCCATCCTTTCCTATCAAAATGCATGCAACGGATGCGAATTTTCGAATTTTTTTTGACGGACAAAAGTTTCGGAGGCAGTGTGCAAACGTGATTGACACAACGTGAGGTCGTATTTATTTTTTAACATGCGAAAATTTCGGACTCAGTGTGCAGAGACCTTTAGTCTGGAAAAAGTTAGGCTTATTAGTTGAAAAGCTTGCAGAATTTGTCAAATGGAAATCTCGATATGCCCCTCGATATCACCTCCAAGTCATCCAAGATGTTCATGTCTTTCTTTCTTCAGTCGAAAAGAAATTAAGGTTTTTGAGGACACATTTTAAGATTTTTTTCCATATAGTGGACTTCAATGGGATCCAATGGGTTGAAAGTCCAAATTGCATTTTCAGTGCAGCTTCAAAGGGCTCTACACGATCCCAGCCAAGGAATAAGGGTCTTATCTAGTGAAACTGATCAGTAAAAATTTATATACTTTTTAACCACAAATGCTCATCTTGCACTAGCTCGATTCATGCATTACACAGTTATGTTGGAAAGGTCACGCTTGACGTAGGCGGAAGTACCAATCCAGTGTTTACAAGCAAACATGCAAAGAAACTAAAACGCCCTTTACAAAATAATAATAATAATAATAATAATTAATTACATTTATATAGCGCTTTTCAAGGCACTCAAAGCGCTTTACACACAAGGAGGGGATCTCCTCAACCACCACCAGTGTGCAGCATCTACCTGGATGATGCGACGGCAGCCATAGTGCGCCAAGCGCCCACCACACCAGCTTAGTGGTGGAGACAAGTGATGACCAATCAGTGTATGGGGATGATTAGGAGGCCATGATGGTCAGAGGCCAATGGGGAAATTTGGCCAGGATGCCAGGGTTACACCCCTACTCTTTTTTTTGAAGGACATCCTGGGATTTTTAATGACCACAGAGAGTCAGGACCTCGGTTTAACGTCTCATCTGAAGGACGGTGCTTTTTTTTACATTATAGTGTCCCCGTCACTACACTGGGGCGTTAGGACCCACACAGACTGCAGGGTGAGCACCCTCTGTTGGCCTCACCTCTTCCAGCAGCAACCTAGTTTTTCCCAGGAGGTCTCCCATCCAGGTACTGACCAGGCTCAACCCTGCTTAGCTTCAGTGGGCAACCGGTCTTGGGCTACAGGGTGATATGGCTGCTGGCAAAAAAAGGTAAAAGAACGATGTCAGATGATTTTGAAGTTGGACAATTTTTATGTTTTTTAGAAAATTATCGTTTCACTAGATAAGACCCTTATTCCTCGGCTGGGATCGTGTAGAGCCGTTTGAAGCTGCATTGAAACTGCAATTTGGAGCTTCAATCCATTGCTCCCATTGAAGTCCACTAATGGAGAAAAATCCCAGAATGTTTTCCTCAAAAACCTAAATTTCTTTTTGACTGAAGAAAGAAAGACATGAACATCTTGGATGACATGGGGGTGAGTAAATTATCAGGAGATTTTTATTCTGGAAGTGAACTAATCCTTTAAATATTTAACTTCCCTTGTACCGTTTCTGCTGCGAACACTGGAAATCATATGGCTTGTTGAGGAAGCATGTGATATTACTTGTAGCAGTAGCCAGATTTAAGATTTGTATGCCTGACCAACTAAACCCAGGAAAAAAACATAGTTTTACATTGAAAGATGAACCTGACTTGGGGCATTGTCTCTTTTGACTCAGCGAAACATTTCCCCATGCAGATTTTGCATCAGGTTGCATCAATGCATTCACCACAATCGACCTTTTTTGTCTCGCAAGTGACCTTAAAAGTGAAATGCATGATTTCTTTCCTTTGTGCCCACAGTGCAGTTGTCTTTGCCGTCTCACATGTACATCTCCAGCCTCCCTCACAGATATTCAGCAGCTCAGCTCCACTTCCACTGGGGCTCTTCCAATCTGCTGACTGGATCAGAACACACTGTTAATGGCAAACGGTTTGCTGGAGAGGTAAAGTAAATATGTACACACACACCTCAAAGAGGAGACCTCGTCCATTACTGTGAACACCTTTAGTGCAGGATCAAACTGCTTTCGATTGCATAAGCCCATTATAGAGGATTTGAAAAGAAACCTGAAGTCAGGACTCAACAGTGCATGATGCAATGTTCAATAACATGTATGAAGGTGTCCAAAATAATAATCACTCTATCTCTGTTTATCACTTTAGGACAGGGAAAATGCCTGCACAGATTGTGGTCATAGAACACACATAAATGTGCTCCCAAAGATAGGATTTATAGTCATTGTGGCTCTGTAGTTCAGACCTCTGCCCTTTTATATTTGCCTGTTTTCTCTCCTTCCAGAGGCCAGAGGGCACATGCTGTGAATTGCCCTAAATAGAATATAATTTATGGCTTTCTTATAAAATTCTATAGCCAATCAAATGACATGTCCAAATGAGTCGACAAAAGCTATTGCAATATATGGCTATTCCACTGCAAAAGTTTTCTGTTTTAGATGCAGTACAAGGTCATGAGCTTGGCAGATATAGATAGATAGATAGATAGATAGATAGATTGATTGATTGATTGATTGATTGATTTACTTAAGAGTCCTCTTTAAAGCCAAGTTTTTTCTGTTGTATCCAGATGCATGTAGTACACTTCAATTCTGACAAATACCCCAACATCTCAATGGCAGTGGACAAGCATGATGGACTGGCTGTGCTGGGAGTTTTCATTGAGGTGAGTCCAGGCCTCAAACCACTGCGACTGATGTGGTGCAGTGGTTAAGGCTCAGGGTTGATGCTCGGAAGTTTGCTGGTTTTATTCTCGCAAGAACTGAGCAATGAGCCATCACCATAAGGCATTTAACTCTGGATAATTTAGGGTGATTGTCCCTGTAATAAGTGCTTAAAAGTCACATCAACAAATTTTCCAGCATAACTCTTATTTTCTAATGAGTCAGTGTTTTATATTATTTAGATTGGAGAGTTCAACCCTGCTTTTGACAAATTCTTCAAATACATGAATGGGATAAAGTACAGAGGTACGTTACTTTCATATAGTTTCAAATATCTGTGATTGGGATGTGCACAACACAAGTATGCTAACACCCTCCTATTACTAACCTGTGAACTGACAGATCAGAAAATACAGGTCCCAGCATTTAACATCCATGCACTGCTACCAGCCCATTTGGATGAGTATTACCGCTATGATGGTTCTCTGACCACACCGCCTTGCTATCCCAGTGTACTATGGACCGTGTTTAGGAGACCAGTCACCATTTCAAGAAAACAGGTATTTCACAAAAATAGGTACTTGATGTGTCAACAGTTATGCTTTGCTTTCGAGAAAAGGTGGTTTAGTAGAAATCAAATCAGGCAACTGTTATTAAATATACACTTCATCTGCACTGCAAGCTAATCAGCTTGTTAGTATGATCAAGTAGGTCTATAATACCTGAGGCAAAGCTATCCATTAGCAGCAGACATGATTCACATGTTGCTTGGAAAAAAGGTTATTTCGTCAGAATACACAGCTACTTTTGAATGTCTGTCAATAGCTGTAGTCCATGTGGTTATGGCATAACTGTAAACACCTTACTATCCAAACCTTGACTCTTTGTGTGTGACTTGCAACTATGAGGCAATAGTCTCAGCTGTCTATGTTGTGTGTAGTAATGTTACTGTTGTGTCTTTACAGTTTTTGGCATTGGCCACAGCTCTGTATGCTTCTTATGCCCAAGAGTCTACTACTGTGCCACTTCACGGAAATTATCGGAAACCACAACTCGCAGACAACAGAGTGGTACTGGTTTCCTTCAAGGATGGTAAGTAGTGTCTAGATTGCAATTTGATTTTGCATGATATGGCCTGGAAACCTAAGTGTTAAAGTATCTGCTGCAATGCTTGAAGAGAAGCTTTATATGATGAGTGCCATGGTTTCCTATCAAAGAACTGATAGGAATATGAACCTTCAAGTTGGCTTTGTCTCTCTTTAAACATCTGCGCAAGGCCTCCATTTATGCACTGTTACCTTTTTTCCTGAATGAAAGACCGTCGCTGCTGCAGGCTCCTTCGAAACAAATGCTGGGTTTTAAATTAGATGCTTCAACTGGCATAAATCTTTCCCTCTGAACCTGGTTTTAGAGTTGGTGCACCACAGAGTTTACTTCTAAATGTCAGGCATTTTGTTGCTATGAGAGAAGTCTGGGTTTGCTGTCATTACTGGAGGCTTGTGATCTGCTTCAGTCTTGCTGTTTGCTAACATCCTTGCATGAAGGCTAAATTCATCGATACCACTTGCTGCGTTCTTTACTGCATGGCAATGTTTCTTAAGAAGCTAAATTATGGAGAAGAAAGCTCGGTCCTTCATTTTTCCT
Source organism: Tor tambroides (assembly GCA_021397915.2). Lineage (NCBI taxonomy): Eukaryota > Metazoa > Chordata > Actinopteri > Cypriniformes > Cyprinidae > Tor > Tor tambroides. Next base: position 14,644 of record JAFVLL020043279.1, read on the forward strand.
TCCAGCCCCTGCACTAGTAAAGTTTTATCCTTGCAGTCCTTCGTTGCAATGCTAAGCTTGAACACCTCTCTACATTGTGTCTGGTGCAGGACTGCATGGTATTCTTTCAGCGGCGTCCCCCTTTCAGAGGAAGCAAGTCATCCAGAAGCTTGTAGTGGGTGATCTTGCGGATTTGGCCGATGAGGGACTCTACCAACTTCTACCAAAGTTGCGTTCCCAACCGGGAAAGGATAAGAAGTTGAAGAAGACCAAGAAGCAGGGACACTGGAGCCAGGCAACTCAGAAAGAGCAGTGGTCAAAGAACAAGGTGCAAAGCAATACTGGCTACTCCTCTTCCATTGGCAAGAACACACCAACACCGTGGTATATGGGAGCATTTGATACGGATAAAGGGATATGCTTTGTATCCCTGGAGGAGAACGTTGTGCACGAACTCGAGAGATACCATGCAAAGGGTCTGATGGTTGAAGCTCTGAGAGAGGTCATCTTCCCAGAGTTGAACCTCAGGAGTTACTTGCACTGCCGGTCTGATCTAGACCTTCAGACCATAAGAAAACTCATACAAGGAAGATCTCGGGACGAAGCCGCCGAGCTCGAACAATCACTGGCTGAAGCCATGCTGAAGAAGATGAGGAGGCAAATCAACCAGCATAGAAATCCAAACATGAAAACCACCATAGGGCATCCTCCAGCCACAATCCCGAAGGACTTCAACTCAGCCTTGACTTACCACAGACCTCAACGTGTTGAATGGGAAGATTAGACCCAGCGAGGGCCACGGACCTCCCCGAGGGCCTAAATTTCTGCAGTACGCTGTCACGCACAATATTCATATAGTCAAGTCAGCTCCTAAGGCTAGCATGTCATTTGAGTAATATTTATTTAGTTGAATGGTACCCCTCTAATACTGTCTCTGAGACTCAGACAGTCTTTGTCTCAAACTAGTTTTGCTTTTGCAGTAGATGAAATGACTTGTTGAGCAAGTAGTGTTCATGATATGTTACGCCGCTGGTTATGAAAACTTTTGTTAATTTCCAATGAACTGGACAGTATGCTTTTGCTAGATGGATGTCGACAGGACCACAAAATGTCCAGCCTTCAGGATCTAGATTAACTATCTAATGATTAGTCTAGACTAAAAGCTGGTCTGTTTTAAGCATTAGCGACGTTTTTGTGGGAGAATACTGCTCAAAATTTTTTAATTATGATATGCAATGCACAAAAAGACAGAAGACCATCATGGTGAGGGCATATTTTTACATTTTATTGGGAAAAGTTGAGCAGTAATTGTATTCTGTGGTTGAAAAGAGTCGAGCGCAAATTAAAAGGGACAAACGGGCAAAATCAGCACTTAAAGTATTTTAACATTCTCAAGTTCTCGAACGCTGTGTGATACTGTTTTTTGGGTGTGATCTGAACCCAGAGAGACAGCAGACACCATGACCTTTTTTTGGACACTGACTCAGATTTTGGTCTATAAAATTCTTTGTGAAATATCTAGATCATGGATTGTAAAATAAAAGCATAACGTCAATTAAAAATGTATCACTTTTTCCACTTGTAAAGGACAAACATGTCCCTGTTTATATTCTAAATGGTGTACAGAAGTGATGTCTGAATATTATAAAGTGCAATGGCGTAAGTTTATATTTGTATTTGTACTGATTTAAAAGAATATCAGAATCTTTGGAGCTTGTATTGTAGTACAGTAGTGTATGTTCTGATTTTATCCACAAATTCTACCTTCATTTACTTACATCATGTCATTCCAAACCTGTTTGTCTTTTTTCTTCTACTGAGCATAGAGTAATTTTTTTATTTTTTTTGTCCCAACAATGGAAGTCAGTGGTGTCCAATTTTGTTTTGGACCCCATTGACTTTCATTATATGAACAAAAACTGTTAAAACACTAATATATCTATTAATATATCTTGTGTGTGTGTTTTTTTTCTCGAATAATCCCACATCATTTGTATGTGCAATATATACACAAAACTTTCCTCTCAATTCATAGTTTTCTTCTCTTTCCTTCAAGGAGACTTTACTTGGATGAGCTGGGGTATGTTATAGTAAAACAAACAGTTGTGTGTGCATGTGTGTTTGTGGTGTCAGACACTTTCTCACCCCTGGCTAACAGACGTGACGTCTTATGTTATGACACTCATGCGAGGCAATGAGCTGGTGGCCATGCAGTGACGTGTAGCTGCAGTGTTGCGTCACCACTGTCTTTGGCCACAACATAATTGCTGTTGACATAAGGTTGAACATATGGAGAGGGCATGTTTGTGCGCTTAGCATGACTTTAGGACCTTATCATTGACGTATCTATGGTTTAGTTCTAATTGTAGTTTTGCAGTGCCTGACAGATATCTTTATTTTAAACCACTGCGCCCTATACATGTGCATGCGTGTCTCATTTGACACCACTGTTTTTTGTCAAAACATGTGTAATCATAGCCACATTCGTGTATTTTTGTGCATTATGTCACTTGTGCAACATTAGTGTGTGATGACTGCTAATCATATTGAGAACTGCTAACCAAAGAAGCTAATCTGGGCTTTTTTGAGGAGTTACTATTTATTTTGAACTTCTGTTGAGTCAACGTGAAATCAGAATTTCCCCAAAACTTCCTTCATGCATTCACATTCACATTCACATGCGTGATTCATAAGTGAACATTAATGCAAAAAATGGAATAACTTTCATCCACTTTTCATAATTCAGCAATTCCCAATGGATAAAATCAAGTCCTGGATTTTTTGTCTTATTGAATATCTGGTTTCACTCTGAAATCCATCACGTTATAGAAAAAAATGGATTGCAAATGCCATTTCATGTTGACTTTAGTGTCACTGACTTTCATTTGATGCACAAAAGTAATTTTAAACCAGGTTGTGATCATATTATTTATATATTACATGAAAAATGGCACTTTGTAAACTTACATTTACAAAGTCATACAAAACAAATACAAGGCATGCTGCATTAAAAACACAGTTGAGACAATTAAACGTACTGATAATTATGAGGTTAATTCTCCTTTCAGGTATTCTAGCAACAATAATAGTGGCCTCTATGCTAGGACTGCTACTGATCATTACACTGGTTTGGTGTCTTTTGAGAAAAAGGTAAGTGTTAAATTCACCCCAAAATTAAATAAAGATGTGGTCACATGTATCAAAATGGTCACATTTATCAGAAAGATCAAACTCATTTTAATAGGAATCAGTGCAATGAGGAATTTTACTTGAGGGCTTGAGAGATTTCATAACAGGTTAAAGTTGGTCACTATATTTTGCCGCATTGACCATCAGAAAACTGCTTGGTTTGAAAGTGACTGTGCTTCATATATCGCTACACTGTTGACAATAGACAGTGGACTTTCTTGCCCACAAAATTTCAATATATGACAGCACCTAATTTTAGTTATGCAAATTTGCTGTGAATTTTGTGTGAGCTGTGCTTCATACATTGCAACACTTTTGACAATAGACCTTTTTCCCTGCAAAATTTGTTGGCTAATGCGACTGGTCCAAACAGTGTCTTTTGCACAAAGACAAAAACTCATTTTCCTTGCAAACAAGTCTGTCTACCATATACTTTTATCTCTTGTTAGATATTTTAAAACACCGATGTAACAACAAAAGTACAAGGAGTTTTATTTAACATTTCAGCAAAGAACTCTGGAAACCATTACCATGAACTCCTTGCCACTATAGTGAATTGTCAGCTACGTCTAATGAAATTCATGCCTCTTTTATGAATTTATATGTTGATCTCTTTTGAAGCCATACAAATTGAGTGAATTATAAATAATTTATTCACTATCTGTGAAGCTCACATGCCATAAAAGAGTACAATGTAATGTAACAGCACTGTAAAAATTCCATCAGAATTAACCAACATTAATTTAGGGAGCTTCAGGCACATACCAGTTGCATAAGTCATCTTCAGTATAGGAAGATGGTTGAAATGTTGGTTGAAATCCAACATGGTGATTGTTTTTAACATGATCTGAACATAATCTGACAGTTGTATTCCCACATTGATTTATTAGTGTCCTTCATTAAGCTAAAGGTGCGGTCACATTTACCGTTGCTCTGCGAAGAATCTGCATGATCAGGATTTTGAGGTGAGGGCAAAAAAGTTGCCAGCAAAAATTCACTTGTGTTGAAGTCGGTCACACTAACTAAGAGAAAGCTGCTTGGTTCGACAATGACTTGTGTTAAAGGGATAGTTCACTCAAAAATGAAAATTACCCCATGATTTACTCACCCTCAAGCCATTCTAGGTGTATATAACTTTCTTCTTTCAGACGAATACAATCAGAGTTATATTAAAAAAAATCTTCTGGCTCTACCAAGCTTTATAATGGCAGTGAAAGGGGTTTAAGATTTTGAAGTCCTATAAAAGTGCATCCATCCATCATAAAAGTGCTCCACACGTCTCTGAGAGGTTAATAAAGGCCTTCTAAAGTAAACTGATGCATTTTTGTTAGAAAAATATCCATATTTAACACCTTATAAGCCGTAATCTCTAGCTTCCACTAACTATTGTACGCGAGTTCACGAGAGAGTGGCGTTCCAGCGGATGACGATTTTTCTTGCACAAACGCATTGATTCACTTCAGAATGCCTTTATTAACCCCCTGGATCCGTGTGGAGCACTTCACATTCTTTAATTTTTTAATATAACATTTTTTAATATAACTCAGATTGTATTCATCTGAAAAAAGGAAGTCATATACACCTAGGATGGCTTGAGGGTGAGTAAATCATGGGGTAATTTTCATTTTTGGGTGAACTATCCCTTTAAGTGTCAATTCCTACACTATTGACAGTATTTTTGTCTGTGAAATTTTGCTGATGTGGCCACACCTTATTGCAGGTTTACCAATTTTATTGTTCCACAAATTAATAATAAATGAATGATAAAATTACCGCTTGATTGTTAAAAATTAATAATAAAATTATTTTATTGTTCCACATTAAACTGCTCGTCTTCTGTTCTGTTCACTAGATCTAACACCGAAGAACAAAAAGAGAAAACCAGTGGGTACAAGCTGGCTGAGAAAGAAGAAAACATCTCCAAAGTATAACCTCTCAGCATCTGATGAAACCTAGCAAATTACACTTGCAGTCAATCCGTTTTTCCATCATTCACGTTTCTGTCCTTGACTCACGGACCTAGTCGCTAAGAAACCATCTGGTTGCATGCAATATTTAGATCAAAAATGTTCAAGGAACTCTGTCTGTTTGAGGTCTGTTCTTCTTCAACCACATTCTAATCCAACAGGACCCGAAAAGCCCTATGATGACACGAGAGGAGAGTAAAAATATGTAGTTTTCATACAGTATGTAATTCACCGCATTTGTATAACCCACCAGTCGACATCAAACCCGGTGCTTTGTGAAGCAGGAACCATCATACGATGCCAGGGTGGCCTTCCTTTGCTGTCCGTCGGCATGTGACATCTCTCTGCGGAGTGCCAAGCAGACGTGGTGGGAAAACGCAGCTCCTGCCCGAGGCAACGAGGACGTTCTGGTTCAGCGTGGATATGTGGTGGCCTGAGATGGGTAGTTATGATATCCCCACCCTGTATTTACTATTGTGCTGTTGGACCGATTAGAGTAATGAAAGGGTACGTGCAGAGCCGCGCTCTCGGTTCCCACTGAACTGGCCTATTGTTCCCCAGCTTGCATGTAGGTTGACCTTTGACCTCTCGTTGCCTGAGCGATCATGAGACTAAACGCCCATGCAAACCCTGTAACCCGTACCGGAACGCTCAGGCTTTCCCAGAATGCATAATGACTCGAGTGATTAGCTTGATGAACACTCGTTCCTGATTTTCAACATCCTCCTTCACCTGCCTGTCATTTTCAAGTGATGAACGATCTTGATTAGCTGTTTGATTTGAGCCGACTCCACAGGAAGTTGATTTCCTGGGGGTTTGAGTTCTAGCGTTAGAGCTAATGACAAATTAATGATAAAAATCATGAGCGTGTGCAACGATCATAATGATTATGATTGACTTTGGAGGTATTGAAGCTGTGAATTCTGAATTACACTATAGGTCAGTTTTGGGAGATTATGCTCAAGAGACCAGTTTCCATGATGTTCCAGGCTGGTTTTTCTGGTAAAGCTGGTAAACCATCTCTGCTGAAGATGACTGACTGAAGAGCCTTGGTGGTTAAGTTAGTTAAGAGCCCTCTATTTCAACCCAGCAGTTGCTGAATCTTGAAATAGTCTCTCCTCAGATGGAAAATGATAATGAAAGGCAAACAGAATGTGATTTTGATTTATTCTGCTTGTTGTGCACTGCATATATTTGTGATGAACACTGTGAATTTTGAGGTATTATTTTTCATTGTATGTTTCCTCATTTTGTGTCTTAAAAAATGTTTTGGTGAAGTGAATCTTTGTGTTGTGATTTTTTTTTTGGCATTAAAATGACACGATAAAGCACAAATTATAGTATTTTTTAAATTATATTTTATGTAATATTTTATTTTAATATTTATTTTTTGTATGGTATTTTTTATAATGGGAATTGTTGTGTATAAAACTTAAATCTTTATATTACTACTAAATTATGAAATATAATTTTATAAATTTTAACTAAAAATGTATGTACTACTTTAATGCTGATATTAGTTTAGTTTACAAACTACATTTGCAAAGCACATGAATTAATATCTGATCATATATAATAAATTAGACTATAAATATAATTTCATAGCATTCACGTGTCAAAAATAACAATAATTAATATTTTCAAACTTTTTGTATACCACGAAAACCAAGACACAATTTGAAAATTTAAAAAAAAACAAAAAAAACAGTAGGACAAACAAGAAACAAATTGTTAAAAGTTAGGAGTTAATCTCGAAAGTATCTGATGATCAGATCATGATTATGTCAGAAATGAATTGATTACATCACAAAAACTCCAAGTCTAAAATAATCAGCAAATCTCCACAAGCTGCTTCTTTTCAAATCTAGGTAGTTTATTGTGATGTAAACAGTCTAGCAGCAGAAGACAAAAATAAATAAACACAAATAAAATCACAAATTAACAATAAATATAGGTGTATAGCAATAAATATAAATGTATTATGTGAGGAAATTAGTGCAAAATTGGTAAGGGCTGGATGATTAACAAAAGGGAGGCAGGGGTATTTGTAATCAAATATGCTTTATTGGTTTATATGGGTGTCGTTACACCTGCTATAAACCTCAATCATAAATTTTAAATATAATATTATTATAGGCCTACAAGTTTACTAAATAGTCATTTTAAACAAGTTTACTAATTATATAAGTTAATATAATTTAATATACTATAATATATTTGTTTAGTTTACATATTAATCTTACATTTACAAAGTACATGAGATTATATCTGATGATATATAAGAAATTAAATACAATATAAATTTAATTTCATAGTATTTATGTGACCCATACTTGTAATTAAATAACATTTTAACAATGTTTGTGGTAATTTACCTGTGATTATGCATTTTAAAATCTGGATTGGGTAAAACAATGCAAGCATAAAACAATATAATTATATAGCCTAAATAAAATACATTTAAAAAGTAGTAAAAAAAAAACCCATAAAGGCATGAATTGTTTCCAAGATATATAATGAGATAATGTAATATTATTATAAAGAGATCTTCATATAGCTAACAAAAAGAGAGAGAGAGAGAGAAAAAACTACTACCGGAAGCTGAAAATAAAAACGTGCATTATATTTTTGACAGTAAAACTGAATAATAACATGAAACATCAGTGACTGAATATCATGGTGCTGTAGTTTTTGTTGGTGTAAAACTTGATGTAATGGCGTCCTCTAGTGTTCATTGACCGAAGCACTCGGATTTACAGCTAATTGTTATTGTCAATGTACTTCCGGGTACAAGTGCAGAGACGCGTCAGCAGCTGATCTCTTCATTCATAACCACTTTAGTTTTTAATCATGTACCACCAACCCGTCCTCAAAAACAGACGGACTCTACTGGAGCGAGCAGAGAAGTTCATCTCCGATATATATTTCACAGACTGCAATCTTCGAGGAAGGTAAGCCAGTGCACTTCTATGCACACTGTTTCTTTCTATGCATACTATTGTTTGGTTATTTAATTATTCATGTTTATACAAATTCAGGTTAAACTTATACATTTTACTCTATATATCGTCAAATAATTATTATTCAGTAGTTATTTCTTGTAAACTATTCCTTGAAGCTTAATAAAAGACCTTTGACCTTGTTTACTGTAGTTGATGGTTTGTTATGAGCAGTGATTTAAACACTCTCATTCCCTGCAGACTGTTTGGAGACACTCATCCGCTTCAGTCCATCTCTGTGTTCCTGTCGGAGAAGCGTGTTCCTTATTCAGAAGCCATCCAGCAAAACTTCCAGCCTTGTGAAGTTGGTGACCCATTCGGGCCCACGTAAGTTGCATTAAAGGTTTACAGTCTAACAAACTGTATATAGTAGTATATTGCCTGTAAATGTGTCACAGATGGTGGACGTGCTGGTTCAAAGTGGTCTTGAAGATCCCAGAGACCTGGAGAGGGAAGGAGGTGCACCTGAGATGGGAGAGCGATGGAGAGGGAATGGTTTGGCGGGATCAACAACCAGTCCAGGTCTGGAGACCAAAGCCCACCACATCAGGATCTCATGAATGACTTGGAAAAATGTTTACGAGTTCGTTCAATGTGAATTATTTTTTTTAGGGTTTGACCAAAGAAGGTGAGAAGACCAGTTATGTTCTGTCCGAGTGCCTGAAGGACAGTGAACCTCATGGGTAAGTGGAAATCTAATAGAATAGCCTGAATTGATATGCATTTGGTTCAATCTTCATGTTTTAATCTCAATTTCCAGTATTACCCTATACGTGGAACTTGCATGTAATGGACTTTTTGGAGCAGGACAAGGATCTATGATCGCTGCCCCTGACCCAAACAGGAAGTTCACTCTCCAGAAGGCCGAGCTTGTTGTTTTCAATCGAGACGTCAGAGAGCTTCTCACTGACTTTGAGATGCTTGTGGATATTGTCAAGGTATTGTGACACTGTGATGGTTAAGTTGGCAGGGAATCAAAATGTTATGCACTAAATACATGTTCCTGGTCTGTTTTACACTGTGTTTGGACAGATACTAGGAGAAGGAGAGCAACGCGGATTCCAGGCCTTGTTTACAGCCAATGAGATGGTGAATCTATGCGATCCAGCCAATCCTAGTTCATTTGCTGCTGCTCGGAGTCTAGCCCAGAAGTTTTTTGCCCAGAAAAATGGGGAGAGTCAACACGTGGTGCATGCTATGGGTCACTGCCATATTGACTCAGGTAAGATTTAATAAATGTTAGATCACTTCACTATGTATGACACAAAAAGTAGTTTTATGTTTCATTTGTTGATATGTTAAAATGTACACTAGCCTTCAATTTTTTATTTTATTTCTTTTTTTTTTTTTTTAAGAAATTATTACTTTTTTCCATCAAGGACGCATCAACTTACTTTTTATTCATCAAAGAATTCAGATATATATTTATATATATATATATATTTTTTTTGGTAAAATATGTGCAGCCTTTGTAAATGTAAGAGACTTTTGTTCAAAAACATTTAAGTCTTACTAACTCCAAAATTTTCAACGGTAGGGAAACATTACAAATATTAGGTCATGTTGAATGTTTTCAATCCCCTCCTCAGCTTGGTTGTGGCCATATGAAGAGACCATCAGGAAGTGTGCTCGCAGCTGGGTCACTGTGATCAGACTGAGGGAGAAGAACCCAGAGTTTGTCTTTACATGCTCACAAGTACGTTTCTGACCATGCCTACAGATTTTCTTTCTTTTTAGGCACAATGAGAAAGAACCCCCTTCACCATGGGCGTAAGGCAATGGAAAATGCTTACCGTAATAAATATTGTGTTAATTCACATGTAAACAGGGTTTTTTTTAAGGTTTGGGTACAATACAATAGACGTCAATGAAATGCTCTCATCAAAAACAAACGTGTATGTTCAGGCACAGCAGTTCCAGTGGGTGAAGAGCTGGTACCCGAGCCTGTTCTCAGAGATCAAGCAATTTGTGCAAAAAGGCCAGTTTATTCCAGTTGGAGGCACATGGGTGGAAATGGTAGGATGAAAATATTTGTGCACATTTCTTCACCTCATTCTGTTCAGAACTAGTTAAAATATCTTTAAAATTTCTTTGTATCAGGATGGCAACTTGCCGTCTGGGGAGTCTATGGTCAGACAGTTTCTACACGGACAGAACTTCTTCAAGGATGAGTTTGGACATTATTGTAAAGAGGTACTTCTGTCTAAAAAAAAAAAAAAATGACATTCACTTCCTATGACTCAATACAGTTCATATATCTTCTCTACTTCTTTATCAGTGTTGATGCAGGTGTGTGTAGAAACTCATGGGCACGGTTGACCAGGCCTTGATATCTTTTTAAAATAAATCTGCAGTTTACTAGGAAAGAACAGATTAAGAAAGAAAAACAGTGCACATCTTTTCTCTGCCAAGGCTGAGGAGGTCTTGAGAACCTGAAAGGAGGGCACATGAGGCTGTATATCTGTCAGACACAACCCACACATGACCCTTGAGAAGAGATAATGAAACAAAACCATTTCTGATTACTTCTGTCTCGTTTATTACATTGATTTAAATAGGATCATCTTGAACTGTGTCGATGTAAAAACAGAAAGAGAAATAAAATATATTCCATTCTTTCTTAACAACAACATGAAGTGCATTAAACATTACATTGTCAGGATTTTCCTACATTGTGAAACACTAATACTTAATTAAATTATAAAAATGTTACAAATAAATTAAATTAAGATGAAATATTTTGTTTACCTGCATGTCAAGTGAGAATTAACTGACATAAGAGAGCCCCGACCATGCATATGTGTTAATTTATTGAAATATTAACTTAAAATCTCAGGAGGCATTTCTTGTAAATTTATTAGATTAATAATTTGTGTATTTTAACCAAAAAAAAACAAAGACAAAGCAATACATCGTTAATTAGGATGTATGAATGTGATTATAACCACCTGAGTAGTGGCCGGCGTGTGCAATTCCACAAAACTGAAAGATCTTCCAGACATATAAAAAGAATAATTAAGGAGAATTAAAAAATTAGGAATAATTTATTGCCACTGTGTGAATAACATGTGATCAGTAATAGTAACAGTAATCTGATGAGTATTTCAAATTGTAATCTAATTACAGTGATTTAATTTGTAGAATCTGATTGCATGTTATGTAATCTGATTATGTGTGCAATTAAAATGAAGTAATGCATACACAGATTCTACAGATTCATGTGTTATGCTAGTCACTGTTCTAAAACACAAACACACACACCCGCTTCCTGTATTAAATCACTGTCTACTGTATCTCACACAGTTCTGGCTGCCAGACACGTTTGGTTACTCAGCACAGCTGCCTCAAATCATGAAAGGAAGTGGGATTTCTCGTTTTCTCACTCAAAAGCTAAGTTGGAACCTTGTTAACACATTCCCGGTATGTACCTACCACATCTGTGCACGTGAAACCCCCTTGTTATGGTTGTTTTGATGTTTAAAAGCACATAAATCTTTCCTCTTTCCACCAGCATAACACGTTCTTTTGGGAAGGTATTGATGGGTCACAGGTTCTCACTCATTTTCCTCCGGGTAACTCTTATGAGATGAAGGGAAAAGTGGAAGATGTAAGTCTGACATCATGTGATGTATTATTTGAGAGCTTTCTTTGAGCGCCCATCTCATTTCTCCTTACTTTGGCTCAACACAGCTGATTAATACAGTGAAGAACAATAAAGACAAGGGACGAGCCAATCACAGTGCGGTATTGTTTGGTTTCGGAGACGGGGGCGGTGGCCCCACACAGCTAATGCTGGACCGTCTACAACGTGTTCGTGACACTGATTGTCTGCCAACGTCAGTTTCCTTTTCATCTGTCTGAGGGTGTAACACAAAACACTCATTTCCTGCTGTTTAGACCAGATAATATAATAAAACTAACATTAAAACGCACTTAGCCTGTGACACAAATGCATGACGTCAGTGATGAATGATTACCAGAAACAGTGGTCTATATTTAGTAACAATTTGAGATGATTGTGATTGTGTCATCAAGGGTCCAGATGTCAAGTCCTGATGTCCTGTTCTCTCAGCTGGAAGCAGACTCATCCCTGCTGTGTACGTGGGTTGGCGAGCTCTTCCTTGAGCTACATAATGGCACTTACACCACGCAAGCAAAGGTGTGTTTCCATCTCTCAAAACCCAATGGTGCTCTTCCAAATTGATCAAATTAGTGAAATTGCACCTGCATTCATTTTCATTGTTCAGTGCATGATTTGATAAAGGGGCATATAATACACTTTTTAAAATAAATAGTCAAGATTTACATTTACTTTTGTTTCACATGAGCTTTTTCCATTTCTCTGACATAACAGGGTTTTTTTGTTCACTGTATCTTTAAGAGTGTTTAGATTACCTCAGTGATGATTGGCTAACCTCCTCTTGAAAGTGTAGTTCACAATATTATTCATCAGGGTTGGGTTTCCCTAAAGCATTGTGAACCTAATTTAACAACCGTAACAACCAGTGCCATCTATGGTCTCTGCAATCAACTTGTCATGATGGTTTTGAGAAACCCAGCCCAGATATAAAAATGAGTGATTATTTATTACTCACTCACTCACTACTATTATTTGTATATTATTTGTCATTGTCTGAATGCTCATGTCTCCATTTAATTCTATTTCTGTAGATAAAATTGGGAAACCGCCAATGTGAAGCTTTGCTTCATAACATTGAGGTGGCTAGCTGTCTGGCCTTGTGTAAAAGAGAGAGCTTCAAATACCCAGCATGCAAGCTTCAAGAGCTGTGGAGGCAAGTGATAATGCATCAAAGATCCTGGTGATAATCGCATAGCTGAGATCTCAAGTGACTCTCTGCTGTTTTTTAGATTGCTTCTACTCAATCAGTTCCATGACGTGATTCCTGGCAGCTGTATTGAGATGGTTGTTGAGGATGCTCTACAGTACTATGACGGTAAGTCATTTGCCTGTACTACTGTCTGTATATTTTCTTCTAACCATTGATTTTAGAAGAATAAGTAGTATAAGATGAATAGTTTAAAATCCACTTATTTTATTACTCCCCTTTATGTTGTTCCAACTCTTCATTATTTCCATTCTTTAGTGGAAAATAGATGATGTTCTTTTCCATACAAATCAAAGTGAATGGGGATCTGTCCATGTCCAGCTTTAAATATGGGGGAGGGGGATCAATATCATAAAATACCAAAAAGTAGTCCATACAATTCACGCATTGTATTCCAAGGGCCCGTTATTCGTACGTCGCTTATTAAATCTGAGATCAAATGACACATCCAAAGATCTGGATCTGGCTAATTCGGTTCTTCGAACGCACCTGTTGTTGATGATTAGTATGGCTGGATTGAGTTATCTGAGATAATTGCATGTTCATGGGTTGGTTTAAAAGGGGCTATGTATCGATACTCGAAACCACGATCAGCAATACAGTGATTGGCTGGTGGCAAGACAGCAACGTAATGACATCATATGATTAAAAAAAGACACCTGACGAAAAACTTGACAAATTTCTGGACTTTTTATAAGGAAACAACCTTGAACATACACATAAATGTTATAATAGATAAATGAAATGTGCACTGTTTTAAATTTTTTTTTAATTTTTTTTTTACATGATTCCAAATTATTTGTATTCACGATTTCTAGTATTTTTAGAGGCTTTATATTTTTATTTCAATGTTTTAATTAGCAATTCATTTAATTTTTTATTTGAAGCAGATTTGTTACGTGACAGCATTAATTAAAGTTTCTTAAGAGTCAAGATCAAGTTATCTGCGCTCCATCAAGCCACTCACATAATATTTGTCACCACTCAAATTAATGCACGACTCCGATTAACTGTATAGCATGTGTGTAAGACTCTAATACAATTATGAAGTAATGATTTTATGAAAAAATCTTTCAATTAGTAAAACTGGCTGTGTCTATAGTATTATAGACTACACAACATTATTATATTATTTTCAAATTAATTTTCAAATTATTATTATTTAAAATTATTGTCCCTGGACCAGTAGGGTACTCTTGTAATAAAGTAGTGGTGGCTGGGGCAGATATTAAGTATCAATTCTGCTTAAAAAGATGCAATTTAATCCTGTTTACATGAAATAAGACTGCTCCCGAGCAGGTTTAAGCTTACGGACCTGTTGCTATGACAGCAAGTCCAGGATGAGCTTCAAAGAACCAAATGATCCGAGATCAAGTGAAATCGACAACAATCAAATTCCGCTAACTGAGTTAGCGACATACGAAGAACAGGCCCCTGGTCTTCTGATGTCATTTGATGGCTTTGTGTGGGCAGTATATTGAAATTTAAGCCATTAAAAGTGTTGCCCTTCAGCAATCTCAAACACACTTCTGCAAACTCATATTTGAGACTCATGAGAACTAGTGGCTCTCAGTATTGCTGACAGCGAAACAAGTGTAATGCATCCTCATATGGCATATTTGAGAACTATGGTGGAGGAATAAGAACTTAAATTATGAACTGTTCATCTCACAATACTTGCAGATTTTTCTATCTGTGCATAAGTTTAAAATACACATTAATACAAAATAAAAAAAACACATGCCCTCAAATGAGGCATTTTTTATCCAATAAGACATGCACATAAACTTCAATGGAATAACATTTACTGAATAAATTCCTTGATGTGCAAAATAAAAAAATAAAAAACTTGTACTAAAGGGATATTTCACCCAAAAATTAAAATGTTGTCATTAATTACTCACCCTCATGTCATTCCAAACCTGTGAAACCTTTGTTCATCTTCGGAACACAAAATAAGATATTTTTGATGAAATCCGGGAGCTTTCTGGCCCTGCATAGACAGCAATGCAACTACGATGTTCAAGGCCTAGAAAGGTAGTAAGGACATTGTTAAAATAGTCCATGTGACATCAGTGGTTCATCTGTAATGTTATGAAGCTACGAGAATACTTTTTGTATGCAAAGAAAACAAAAATTATGACTTCATTCAACAACTTCTTCTCTCCCGCATTAGTTTTACACACGTTCACAACAGTACCGCGACGCATACGTGTGCATTGCTCTGCTTGCAAACAAGCCACAGCGCATCTGGGTTCTACATCAGAACTGAAGACTGACACGGAAGAGAAGAAATTGTTGAATAAAGTCATTATTTTTGTTTTCTTGCACACACAAAGTATTCTCGTAGCTTTATAAAATTATGGTTGAACCTCCGAAGTCACATGGACTATTTTTAATGATGTTCTTGCTACTTTTCTGGGCTTTGAATATGTCAGTTGCATTGCTGTCTGTGCAGGGTCAGAAAACTTTTGGATTTCATCAAAAATATCTTAATTTGTGAACGAAGATGAACGAAGGGCTTACAAATTTGGAACAACATGAGGGTGAGTAATTAATGACAGGATTTTCATTTTTGGGTGAACTATCCCTTTAATTTGCCTCAACAAATCACTCGACTAACCAGCGGACCAATAATTTTTGAATTTTGTCTGTATGATCTGAGGCGCAAGTAATTTATAGGAAAAACAGTGACAATGGCTTCCCCGGTTGCAACAACTTCTATTTTTATTATTGAACTTTGTAAGGAAGCATAACTAAAGTTGTATGGCTTGAGAAGACTTGGAATATAGTGCAAATGGAAAACAGATGTGTCAACTTTCTGCCTGTCATCCCATCCCTTCATGTTGGGTTTGGAACGACATGAGGATGAGTAAATGATGACAAAAGACATAATATGCTGAAAGACCACAAAGTATGAAAAATCAAACATGAGTTGTATTGGATCTTGATTATTCATAAGATCGCCTCCATTTCCTGTGCCTGTGGTATGCCCCATGGACTACATCATCAGATGATCTAATGAACTTCATATTTTCAGAGATACGCACCACAGGGTCAAGACTTCTTCTTGCTGCTTGTGAATCACTGGGATCCTCTCCTGGGAAGGGTGCAGGATCCAGCATAGCTGTTTTGAATACTTTACCTTGGGAAAGAACTGAAGTCATATCGCTGCCAACGGAGGACACTCAAACAAGATTAGGTACTTTCCACAAGACAAAACATAACATTGTTCAAATGACCTTATTTTGGGTCAACCTCAAAGACATCTCCTACTCATCTAATAATAGGGTAAGATTTCATTAAAGTAGAGAAAGGCTCTTTGAACCACATCCCATATTATGGTCCCTACCTGTTTCCTGCAGCCTTGGTGAAAGTACCTAGCGTGGGCGTAGCTCAAGTCACAGAGACGGCAGAGCCTAAGGACTCTGTTTCTGTCACGATGATGGTACTTGATTCTCTTGGAAATATTCCATCATTCCATGTTTTTCTTCAACCCACACACTTTCGTCATTCTGTGGGTTCTCTGTGTTATACAGGTCGATGGGACTATTATTATGGAGAATGGTCTTTTGAAGGCCACAATAGACCAAACGGGTCGTTTGATGTCTCTGCTTTTGCTTCAAGCAAACAGGTGAGTCATAATGTAGGGCCTTCAAGAAAAGTGCAAAATCTTATAAGGTTGTTTAACAGTACTTACTGCAAGAAACTATGTTATGACTCCAGGGAAACCATTTCTGATGGTTGCCTCGGGAACCAGTTTGCATTGTTTGATGATGTGCCTCTGTATTGGGATGCCTGGGATGTGATGGACTACCACCTTCAGACAAGGTTAGCCTGTTTCTTGTCACTGCAGTGGGTGGGATCAGATCCAGTATGAAACCAGCTACACACATGGTCAGAAATGTTGGTACCCTTGGTAAATATGATCAAAGAAGGCTGCGAAAATAAATGTGCGTTGTTAATCCTTTTGATCTTTTATTTTAAAAAAAAATCACAAAAATCTAAGCTTTCATTGGAGAACAAAAAAATGGGGGAAATATCATTATGAAATAAATGTTTTTTTCTCAAATACATGTTGGACACAATTACTGGTACCCCTAGAAATTCTTATGGGTAAAATATATCTGAAATATATTCCCATTTATATTCACAATTTTGAGCACACCAGCTTGATTATGAACATGAAATTATCCAGCCATGCCTTCCTGTTTCACAGAAATATAAATAGGAGGGAAAACAAAGGCCAAATTCCAAATTAATCACCTATCACAATGAGAAAAACCAAAGAATAAGATAATTGAGCTTCACAAATTAGAAAGTGGCTTTAAAGATCAACTAATAAAAATCCATCCACATTTTTGCTTTTTGAAAGAATATTAGCTGGGTCTGTCTATTTCAGGCTGAGTGTGCACTTCACACGCACGAAAAGAGCTAGAGCAGTGAAAATTCCCATTTCCACCATCAGGGCAATAATTAAGAAGGTTCCAATCAACATAAAATGTTATGAATCTGCCTGGAAGAGGATGTGTGTCCTAATGCATGGTGAGAAGGAGAGTTTGAGTGGCCAAAGACTCTTTAAGGACCACAGCTGGAGAATTGCAGAAAAAGGTTGAGTTTCGGGGTCAGAAAACCTTTTAAAAAATTATCAAACAGCACCTATATCACCACATGTTATTTGGGAGGGCTTCAAGAAAAAAAAACAAGAAAAGAAAATGCTTTCACCAAAAAAACAATCTCCAGCATATTCAGTTGTCAGACACGACTGGAACTTCAAATGGGACTGGCTTCTATGGTCCGATGTAACTAAAAAATTAGCTTTTTAGCAGCAAACACTCAAGATTGGTTTGGTGAACACAGGGATAAAAAGTACCCCATGTGTACAATGAAATATACTGCTGTATTTTTGATGTTGTGGGCCTATATTTCT
>JAFVLL020043281.1:0-39598 GCA_021397915.2 Tor tambroides
TGTCCTCAGTTTAACGGGAACAACAGGCGGTTCAACTCTCTCGGGCCTCAGGGGCGACTGACTGTGTCTGCATTAGAGGGCCGGAGTGAGCATATGACTGAGTCTTTTTTTTTTGTTGCCGCTATGTACACAACCTCCAGCCTTCTTCCATCACCACGAAGAGGATAAAAGTGTTTACAGGACTTACATAAAAACACTCTTTTGTGAGATAACATAGTGTGTGTGTTTAGAGTTATTCCTGCAGGGCGGCTGAGTACAACTCCAGCCTCTTTTCCACTTTGCTTCTTGCCCTAATCTTTTTATATCTTTGCCTGTCCAGTTGGCAAGAGGCCACTCCGTATCCAGAATCATTCCACCATTATGTGCTTCAAAAGTTATTCTGCTGCTGTCTCACAGTGAACATCCCTATATGTTCATGGCCCCTCCTTGGAGAAGATCCTCCTGAGAAACCTCCTCCACACCAAATGATGTGAGAAATAATCCATTTTGTTATTGCTTTGGGACTTTTCCAATTCAGCTTAAGCAGGTTTGGGGGGATGTGAGAGCAAGCTTCCATCTTCTATTAAAAACAGTCTTTGTAACATGTTTATATTCTGCAAGGCATCTGCCGGCATGTTCTCCCTTGGGGCGGCAGGAGTGTTGTAAGCCCATGCTGGTGTCTGCAGTCGCAGGAAGTGACATGGCCTTGTGGCAGGAGACATAGCAACCGGCGTGGGGGGAAGGGATGAGGGAGGAGAGCAGGAACAGTGAAGGACATAAATGAAAGAGTAGCGAGGAGATGTGGTGTGAAAGGCAGCCTGGAGGTTCTGGCAGAAAAGAGTTTCAAGAATGATGCTCCAAATATCCAAATCATTAAACGTCTCTGCTCACAGGCCGTATGGTCAAAATCAAATCTAGCCTGTTTAAATGCACTTTACAACTGGGTGCTGCATGACTTTAAAATATTGTGATACTTTTTAAGGTGATGCAATTTAAAGTCATTGTTACATTCTGTAATCATTCCTAAACCTTGCAGCATGCAGAATACAAATCATTTTAGTCTCTGAGAAGCACGTTCATTATATTATGAAAAACGTTTTGTCAGTGTTAACATTATTGAGAGGATAAATGAAATTTTTTTTTTCATCATTTAATCACCCTTATGTCTTTCCTAATCTGTACTGTATGACTGCTTTCATCTATGCAACATGAAGAAGATATTCAGAGGAATGTTTCAACTTCATACAATAGAAGTCAATGGGGTCCAAAAATACAAACAACAACATCAAAATTAAAATATATATATATTTTTTGTGTTTCAGAGAAGAATGCCATATATGCATGTAAGTATAAGTATAAATAAATAAATAAATAAATACTAAGTTTTTTAAAATGTTTTTTAAATTTTAAAGTTTTAAATAGAACAGGCTATTAGCGTATGTTTTACAAGAATGGAAGTCAATGGGGTCCAAAAATCCAACAAATTTTTCAAAATATTTTCTTTTGTGTTCCATAGAAGAATATCATACACACTGTAAACATAAATAAATATGTTTTTTAATTTTTAAATAAAGTTTTAAATAAAACAGATTATTGACAATTTTTACAAGAAAATACTAAAATTTCATTTTAATTCAGTGCATTCCTTGCTGTTTCTTTGTAATGATTTATGAAATTTAAACCTTACACCAATTTCACAATATTTGTTCAACAGGTTTATGATTTATGAGGTTTATGAGAAAATATGATTTTCTATGACGTAACGAACTTGACCACTGAAACGTATTTTTACATGTCAGAGCAGGCTAAAATAATTCTTTGAGGTAACAACTCCACATGTCCACTGTTACAACACAGAAAAGCGGTTCTGAAGATGATTTGGTTAAAGTCTGCATATGTGACACTCCTCCTTTGAAGATAGCACTTTGGAATAGACATGCTATGTCTCTATGATTCACTGGAATGGGGGCATCTTGCAATTAATATGTGTGTGACAGAGAGACAGAGATGTGACGGGGGAGGGTCAAGGATGGAGGAACGGTCATGGCTGGGGGTGGAGAGAATTCTTTAACATTATTATGCTGGAAAAGCCCATCCCCCTTTATTGTCCCATCTCGTAAATGTCGTAGGGGAAAAAATCTCTTTGCACCTTTCAAGGGGTCATGGGAAATCACATCCACCAATCAGGAGGAGTGTAGATTGCATATCTGCTTGACTGCACGTGACATGAAGGGTTCAATGGCTCTTAATGTTTGAATTATCATTAAAAGAGCACAGGTTGAGAAATATGGTCTTACTGGTCACATGATCAAAACCATGATGCAAAATCATGATGCAGTTACAACTCATTGTAGACTGAACAACTAAGAGCTGTCTCTTTAGGTGCATCTAAGTACAAACAGTGGGAAAATGTGTTTTTCAACCTGGAATTCAACCTCCTATAGGCCTATACGTTGTATAGAGTTGATTTGGTTAAAAACATTAACTCAGAAATGAATGAAACTTCTATAACGATGTAGTAGTGAGAAGGATATATCTAGGATATACTGAATGTATGTAACAACATATTTGAATTAAATCGAGTTCAGCAGGTCAACTTTCCATAACTTCAGCACCATGGACAGAGAACAACTTCCTCTAAACGCCAGTTGAAGCTACATGAAGAAAAACAGGCCTAATTTAATTTCATTAAAAGTGCTAATAATGAAAATGCCAACTGGAGAATGTCTCCGAGCATAAACGCGAATTAGGATTGATTACTATTCACACAAACCAATAGAGAAACCGCATTACATTTCTTCACAACAAAAACAATTCTGTGGGCAAATGAAGCGAACTAAATCACAGTTGTGTTGTAATCTTACCTACACGATGGTTAGAAATGAACCAGAGCACATCTGCAGAACTGTTACGGAATCCGCGCGAGCGACTTTCGGCGTTTTCCCCTCGACTTTTGGCGTCCTAAAACGGATTAAACGTGAAGCGAATGGGTTGGGGAAACAATAAACGCGGCGTATTAACAGTCTCACTCGATTAAGATGAAGCGATATCTTGGTAATAATCAAAGTGTCCCTTATTTCATATCCGTTTATGTGGAGTTGCCAACATCCTGAGCGACTTTTCATAGACGGTTCCTTAAATGTGAGGAAAAAGAGAAGCACAATGTAGTAATTTAAAATTGGAAAAACTTGTTGAGGTAACCAAAAGTCTTTTTCGATAGGTAGACCTAATCAAATCCGCCGTCGTTCGAAGAAATTAGCGTAAACTAGTTCTGCGTCGAAGAGTGGTCCGCGAAATGAGGTGCTTTATAAAAACAGCCGTTCCTTCAAACGTCCTCAACCGGAACATGAAACCAGCTCCATCTCACAATGCGCCTCAAGCTTCAGATGGCAGCGTCCTCTCTCTTTGTGCGAGAAATTACTACGGACTGTGAAATCTCAGCTTGTTTGTTCTCCGATGCTGATTTGCCGTATGTTTGGTGTCGCGCGTTCTTTCCCGCCAGATAATTGCTGCTGTTTGTCTCGTGCAGCTGAAGTGCACTGTAAATCTGCCCGCGCGCGCGGAGTGGGATGAGACGGTTTTACAGTTCCGGTCGCTGCGCTGACTGACGATATGCGGCTATCAGGAACTGTGATGCGAGTTCAAAGAATCCAGAGAAGCATCATAAATTCATCAGAGCCCCTGGAAGGCGTTAAGATACCGCCTCACTGATTAATTAAGTCGTTAAAATGTATGTTAAACTTTCTGGGGCCACACTTTACAGTAGTGTTGATGCTGCTGCTTATTTAATCAACATGAGTATTGTTGCCTAATTTAAATATTATGTGGAGAACCTTGTAATTAAACGTTATGTTAATAATACTGTGTTATAAACAGACGCGTTTATAAAGCGCTTTATAAACGATTAGTTCAGAGTAGAAATTCTGATTGGATGAGCCGCGTTCTAAGATGATGATAAATGCTGATAAATACGGTTAAGGTTAGAAGCAATACAGATGCAGCTACTGGGCATGCGCACATCAACAGGCTATAGCTTAATTTTTGTCACGCTGCTGAACAACAATACTGTATTTGCATTATTGTAAGGGGTAGGTTTAGGGTTGGGGTATGTGTAAACATTAATAAAACATAATCTAATAGGTAGAAAATTAAATTTATTGTTGGTTTCCAGCCGTAGCTGTATCCCTTATAGGCCTACCGGTGTTTATTAAGAGCATGGAAAACGTAAACAGCATACGGTTAGGATGATAAAGTATTATTTTCCAGATGAAGTGTTTATTTTGATTATTACTAATTTGAGATATTTATTGAATACTGGTGGCTTTTATTGCCATTCCACCTCATTTTTAACTTAAGATCGGACCATTTGTAAATTGAATGTGGAATTTTGGTAATTGCAAATTCTTATCTCACAATTCTGAATTTATTTCACAGAACTGCATGATATAAACTCGCATTTCTGACTTTTTCTTTGTTATAAAGTCAGAATTGTGTGATATAAACTCACAATTCAGAATTTTTTCTTGCAATTCTGACTTTTTTCTCACAATTGTGCGTTTATATCTCGCATTTCTGATGTTATAACAAGCAATTGCATTATAAGTTGTAGGCTAAATCTTTTTTCTCAGAACTGGACTTTATAAGTAGCAATTCTGAGTTTATATCTCACAATTCAGAGAAGTCAGATTTGCCAGACATAAACTCACAATTGTGCGAAAAAAGTAAGAATTGTGAGTTATAAAGTCACAATTACTTTTTAAATTTTTTATTCAGTGGCAGAAACAGGCTTTCATATTATGCTGCTTGATACTGCAAACTGTATTTGTTATTATTTTAATGTGTTATGCTATTCATAAACACCGGTTAAAGCACAAATAGTTTTACCATTTACTGCACTTTTTAACTCTAGTTAATTACCCAGAGCTGAAGTCTCGCACATTCACAGAAAATATTGCTTACATCTGTGTTGCAAAATAAGGTGGATAAAAGCCTTGGTAAAATGCAGTGATAAGTACATCAGAAAAGCCAAGGCTTCACATGATTTATTTGTTTATTTTACTCAACAATTTTAATCAAAACTGGGAAAAATTGAAGGCCAAGTTATTTAAAATGTTATTGTAAGTTTAAAGTTGTGTTCCTGCACCTCTAGCCTCACTAAATTGAAGCTTTCTGAACACTTCCCCACCCCTTCTGTCATTGGCTGACCAAACACATAGTCCCACCCCAAACACACACCACTGGTCGAGTCGGATGCCACACTTTTCAGGGAAATAAGCTTTATATTTACTTATACAGTAGTTGTCTTTGCATATCAAACAGGGATAGCTTTAAAAATCTAACATCCAAAAGCTACACACTTCACATTTAAAGTTGTATTTATAGTCATGAACATTTTTAACTGTATATCTGATTACTCTATTAATGTTTACTGTATTGGGAGCTACATTTACAAATGCAGCGTTTCACATTTTCACTTTTGTGTGACACATCAAAGAGGTTCAAGACAGCTGTTGTGAAGTGCGATAAAACGGTGTGTAAGTCATATTTTCATTTCTCATTGATTGCTCTTTCCCGATTTGCAGTTTGATGGAACCAGTGGCTGTTTACAGTCAACAGCGCATATAATTCTTGGTTGGAGCGATGAGTGTTGAGAATTACACCCACCCTCACAGTCTTCCTTTCTCTCACTCGAAATGTTGACATAAGATCTACTGTAGATGATCATGTCATGTCAGCCGCTGATTTCCTTCAACTCCTTATCTGCTGAAATCTGGCTGTAAGGTTGTTCTGAAGACCGAACAAAAGAGCCGCCCGGTGGAGCTGGATGAAGGCCAAGATAAGCAGTAGCCCATCTGTAAGGTCTGCTCATTGATTTTGGCCAACATGATAATGACTTGTAGGATACACACACAGCAAGGACTCAGCTGTAATGTGGCTGGTTCTCCAGCTAAAGGCACAGAATGCATTTGGCGGCAATGCATTTTGTTAGTACAGTCAAGAATATACCAACCAAAAATTAATCAGCTATCAGATACAGTCAGATCATCAGATTCTCCATCAATGTTGTCTATTATGGCAATAAGCTTTCCAGTTCTTTCTGCTGAAAGCTGCAGCTTCAGAGCGCAATGTCGACGCTATCACTGCTGTTTGATGGCTGGGTTGGGTTATGAACTTTAGAGTGCTCTTAGAAAAGTTCAAAGCTTTGCCAGCCTTTTCTCCAGCTTTTTTCGTCATAACTTCATCTTGAGGTTCGTCTTGAGTTAAGTGGTTGTCAGGACAACAGGAGTCATCTGCTCTACTGATTTAACCAATATCAATAATATAACTATTTTACAATTTGGCGAATTAGTGGCTAATTTATGTGATTTTGTATGATTGCATTTGCACATTTTCATACAATCTGCTTAAACCCCACTGACGCTTAGGTTTAGTGTGGAGCTTCATGATTTTTTCTAAAATCATATGTTTTTTTATGAATCACAAATTCATACCACCTCGTAAAATAGTTACGTTGTTTCCCATGAGTTTAAACTATAAGACCTCATTTATTTATTGCATTTATTTATAATATGATAATAATAAATAATATGCATTTATTTATTGCATATTTGGATATTTCTAATTGCTTCTAATTATAATTTATAATGTTACAGAAGGTTTATTTTACAAATAAATGCTGCTCTTTTGAACTTTCTATTAATCAAAGAATCCTGGAAAAAAAAACAAAAAAAACATTGATAATAATCCAAAATGTTTCTTGAGCAGCAAATCAGCATATTAGAATGATTTCTGAAGGATCATGTGACACTGAAGACTGGAGTAATGATGCTGAAAATTCAGCTCTGATCACAGGAATAAATTACATTTCAAAATAATTTAAAATGCAAAACAGTTATTTGAAATTGCAATAATATGTGAATATTTCACAGTAACTGTGAATATTCACAATATATTCACAATAACTGTGAATATTTCACAATATTACTGTTTTTTACAGTACAGTATTGTAAAACAGTATTGTAACTGTTTTACTATTAGAGTATTACTGTTTTTACTGTATTTTTGATCAGCCTGGGTGAACATAAGATACTTCTTTCATACACATTAAAAAATCATTCTGACCCCCAAGTTGTCAGCAGTAGCATATCGCAGAGGAGTTTTCACTTCAATGCTAAGACTGTCCTCACTTCTTCTAAAAAAGAGACAGTTTTACAAATTAAAAGTACTTTTTATTGCATTAATTATTCAATTCTCACATATTAAGCTCTATTATAGTGCAAGGCTGTGCATTATGCATGACCAGAAGGAAAGTGACAGGACCAGAGCTGTTTCCTGCCCTTCACCCCTCCTTACACCCTGAGTCTGATACGTCTCTCCTGACACACGACCAAACAACTCTCTCTCTCTGTGTTTAGTGTGTTTGAGGTAATACTGTCTGACTGACTGTTCTAAGCTGGATAATGTCAGTTTGAGCCTCAGGCCATCTGACTCCTCAATGGTGTGTGTCTGCATGCATTCAGCCCCCTTTGTTACGTTCATGTGTGTGCGACATATACACTAAAACTGATGGGGCACAACATAAAATGGGCTGCAGGTCTGTTCTGATCGTAACAGCAGGGAAAAGGGAAATAACAAAGCAGAATGGGATTATGCAACTAACCATATAATCATGCATAGGTAGAATAGCTTTTAAAGGTTAATAACTTGGATTATTAACTTTTTAAAAAGATGGAAAATGCTACCCTTATCTTTTGTTGTTGTCATAAGTGGATGTGCAATTAAACTCTACAGCATTTTGGAGCAAATTCATCTGTTGCTAGACGCCAGTCAAATTAGGCACGAATCAACATGGCCAGGTTATAATAAATAAATAAAAAACAAATGAAAGTCGTATGCACATTACATACACATTCACTTGCTGCATGGATAAATATAGGTTTTGTGAAATGAAAACTGAGAACATGAAACCATAGAAATTCAAGAGACCATAATCTAAATGTTAAAAGCCAAAATTCATAATATTTCTAATAATTCATTAATTTTATTATACATTAATAATATTTATACATTTTATAGCATTTTTATAAATAATAATATAATAAATTTAATAATGTAACATTTTTATTTTATATTCAGGGTTGCAAAGGGGTGGAAAATTTCCAGAAACTTTCCAAAAGTTTCCAACAATTCCTGAAATTTTCCATAAATTTCCAAACTTTCTAGAAATTTTGGAAATTTCCTGCCTTTTATTTATAATGTGGTGCAGTTCAAAATAGTTTTAATATGATTTTAAGGACTTATTTCATTTTTTTTGTATTTGATCATAGTATTGTCTCCCTTGTATAACAAAGCAAAACAAAAGCAAAACATTATATTTTTACTTTTTAGTATTTGATCCTCATCTGTAAAACAAAGCAAAACTAAAACACAAAACAAAGCAAAACAAAACAAACAAAAAAGCAAAACAAAAAAAACAAAAACAAAACAAAAACAAAAACAAACAAAAAAACATTTTCCATTTCAGGGACAACAAATTTGGATCCTTCAAGTATTTGTTTTCTATTTTCCTTTCCTTCTGCACTTTCCCTGTCTTAATTTCTCTTTCTCATTTGTTTGTTTTTCTTTCTCTCTTTTGATTTTAGCTAAGCCTGGAAATCTCCAATAACACCCCAGCAACCACACAGCAATGCAACATTGCAACAAAAACAAAACAAAACGCTCAGAACACCTTGGTAACCATGAAAGCCTATCCTGACAACCACTCACAATACACTGGCAACTGTTGCACGAGCAAACACAACTCACACTTCCTTCAGAAAATCTACAAATCCAGAATCCATTTCCACCTGTTTTTTTTTTCTTTGGGTCCAGATCAGGCCGGGTTTAGCGTGTCGTAGGCCCTATGATCTGTTGCTCCAGCTCGAGGAACAGTCATGTCTCCAGGCACTGAACGCCCCTCTGGCCCTGCAACTTCATTTCATTAGCGGATCAGACCGGCGTCTGTTCCTGTCTCGCCCCTCCCACATTCACACTGCCTCCCGCCACTGCCACAGGGACCTAAATAACCTTTATTCCTCAAACCAGCTCTCCATGTTTCTTGATTGAGACGACACAATTGGCAGCAGCTGCACCATGTCCCTTTAGCTCCAAGGCATTTGAGCATGTGCGTTAAGGAGGTTCCTACTGCAAGTGTTTCATCTCAGTATCTTTTAATTTCTTATAAACCAGTGAAAGGATGAAGACACAGGTGGCCCCTTCCAGAAGCACGGCCATTAGAAATAGTCCTTCTCCAAGCAAACAGCAGAGCACACGTCTGTTACACATGCTGTTAAATAATGTTGTGCACATAGAAATCTTACACTATTAATGTACACTAATATATACTGCAATATAATAATGCATATTATTGAAATGTGCATGTATATGTGTTTGTGCGTGCGTGTGTGTGCGTGTGTGTGTGTGTGTGTATATATATATATATATATATAGTCATAAAATGGTAATAAAATATGACAAGGACTGTGTCAGAGCAATTCATCTTGATAATGTCAGATAACTTTGATAGAAAGGTATGTAATGGATTACAATCAACCAAAAATTATTCAGCTGTTAAATTTAAGTACACAATTAGATAATACCAATTTAGGTCAACCAATTACCAAGCAATGCTTAATTTTGCTCAGTCTGTATTGTAAAAAGGTTGCATTAGCAATTAAAGAAAAATCACTCAAGTAAAACATGGTCATGTCAAAGTGTCTGAATAATTTTTGATCCCAAATTTTACTGGTAGTCCACATAAAGAATTTTTGGGTATAATATGTCACAGTTCACTTTATTTTGCTGTCCTCACTTACTTTTATGAACTATAGTGTCCTGCACTCACTAGTAAAAAGATATCAAAAATTATATCTGGTGTCTGAATAATTTTTGGTTTGACTGTATATTTATACTTACAAAATACTGTTTGAAAAAATATATATATACTATAGAATAATCAATTTAAAGTCTATACATTACAGCCATTGAATGTTTAATGGTCTGACCAAATATCTCTTCCTCACACTATTGGAAATCACTGAAAGAGATGAAGGCAGCAAACAGCACATTCATTTAGAGCTTAATTAATGTTTTTGTTTCCATTAACCGTAATAACTCGACATTTATGCTCTCTAATGTGCAGCCTTTTATTTCCCACTAAAGAAAAAAAATCCTTCCCAGGCACCCAACAGACATCTCTGATATGACCTCAATATTAATGAATCATATATGTTGTTATGCACTATAAAGCCTCTTTTTGGCATTCCCAAAGACACCAATGCCATATTGTAGTAATACTAATTAAAATAAAAATAATTCTGAAAAATAAATGACAGTTCCACATCAGCTTGCTTTTTTTTTTTTTGTATTTATCTATTTTTTCATACTCCAAACAGTAATGTACCATTCTTCACAAAGGATCTTTGACGTGTTATCAAGTTGAGATTTAGAATTAGTTTTCATAAAAATAACAACAACATGAAATATTAACCTGATACATCAATACTTTTTTGGCTACACTTTAAGGCATCCCTATTATTACACTGTAATGGCACAATATTAATCAACAACATGTACTTACTACAGGTTTAGGGTTAGGATTAGGCTAGTTGCTTGTAGTTTTTAATTGTTTAAGTATGTATAATTATACTCAGTGGCGGTTCTACATTGAATTACTCTCCGGGCGAGACCCCCTCTGAGCGCCCCCCCCCCCCCATCTGAGGAAAAAAAAAACTTTATAAATATGTAAATAATATTTATAAATAAACTTAAATAAATATACTCTATATACATAAAGGTGGCAAAATATGTACAATCAGAATGTAACGAGAGCAGAGAACAACAGAAGTATAAAATAAGAATAATATACAAATAAAATATAGAATAAATATTCTAAATAGCACAAATCCTTCATCACACAAATCACACTAAAGAAAATTTAATTATTACACTATTGCACTAAGAACAGAAAACACAAACTAAAACTAAAACCTGACCTTTCTGGCCTTCCTTGATGCAAAATCATCAATAATGTCATCATACGAAATCTGCTCCCCTATTGAGTGATTGATACTGATGATAGCAAGGCCAGTGAGGCCAGGGCCAAATTATGGAAATAAATAATAACTGTACTTGTAACAGTTTTGTTGCAAAGCACAATCTTATGGTGAAATTAGATCTCGTGTTTGTTGAGTTAAGACTGATTTGTTGTATAAGCAAAGCAAGCATCATAGCAAGAAGGCTAACAAACGTATGAGTTAACGTTATACCACCAATTAACATTAGCCCTTCACTTATGACATGGATACCGTAATCACACAGAGAGAACGTAGTTGCATACCTTTATCTTGTGCTCTTTTCTCCTCCTCTTCTTTTCTTTTTTCCCTAAATTGGGCACCTGACGGCTTTGACCTTTTTCTCTCCATCGCTGTGTTTATTTGGCACTCGACAATCAACAGATTTCCCAACCCCCAACACTGTCACTCACGACCAGAAGTCAAGACTAAACCAATTCACCTCCACATAATCGTTTTGTATTACCTATTTTTATTAGCCATTTCACACAATTCAGAAAAAACAAAAACGTGCAAATTATAGGCCTGTGTTTTAATATTATGAATGAAATGTGCGTTATTTGGAAGAAAGTCAAGGTGTGACTTTAGCCCACTAAGTGGATCCCTCGCGGCCGCGCCCCCCTCCCCTTTCCACTTCTCAAGGCCAAAGTATACTTCGGCCGTCCGCATTACGTCATTTTCGTCATCAGGAGGGCTCGCGCACAGGCAATTTTTTGAGACAGCGCGGACTGTCCGCGTACAACAGCGCATGCGCGAGGTGAATGTTGAGGCAGTGCAAGTCAAGTAGGTGGTTTCTGCGCATGAGTCGAGCTCGTCCGTCCGCACTCATCCGCATTTGAGTATACTTTGAAAGCTGCGCGGACGCGGTTGTGCGCGAGACGGAACGGAACGCGGAAAGTGAAGTATACCCTGTGCACGGCACCTTCTCAGCAAGCAGGGGCGCCAATTTGCCAATTCCCCACACAGTTATATGATAGATAATAGAAAACCGCTTAGCGGCGCATTTTATTTTTTATTTTTATTTTTTTCAAGTGCTTGTGCCGCCCCCCACGTGTCATGAAAAAATGCCGCCCCGGGCGGCTGCCCGGTTCGCCCGTGCCAAAAACCGCCACTGATTATACTATTATTTCTATAGTAAGTACATGTAACAAGCAACAGGCAAATGCAAAACAATTAAATGCATTTTTTCACATGCATATATCCTAATGCAATCTAACATCACAAACCACCTTATGTCAATAATTTTACATAATACTTCACATCTACATCATTCAAAAAAGTATGCATTACAGAAATTCGCTCTGCTTGCTCACAACAAGCAGATGTTGGAAAAAAGTTTGACCAGAGGGCAAAATAAACAATTGAATTTTCGTTAACCCAGCTAATAGAATTAAGGCAGGATAAAGTAGAGGCTGTCACAGGGTCGTGCTCTTAAAAGCCAGAGAGAGTCCACAGCCAGCAGAATCGGACCAAGGCGAGGACCAGTGGACATCTACCAACCGAGACATCAAACAAAAACCGGATCTAAGAAGTCAAGATAAGAAAAATCGACAGATATGCCAAAGAACAACAGCAGCGAAAAGGAGTGAATGCTACCACAGTAAAAAAAAAATAAAAAATCTAACCAAACGTTTTTACAACTTGAGGTGAGAGAATATCTTCAAGAAAGCCCAAAGACATCAAAAGGGCCTGAAGGCAGAAGACAACACTGGCAATGCGTCTTCTGAACAAAGATCTTCGTTTGCAAGACTTCACCCTCATGTACCTCACCGTTTTGGCCACTGTGGTGGTGCTGTTGGTGGCGTCCTACCAGGCTCCTGCGGTCCACTCCAGACCCACCCTGGCCTACCACATTCCCTTAGACCCCGCGGGTCAGCTGGAGCTGTCCTGGAACATCAGTTATCCCACCCAGGAGGTCTATCTGGAGCTGAAAGTCAAAGAGCTCCACCATGGCATTTTGCTGGGAATGTCCGATCGGGGAGAGCCCACAAATGCCGACCTGGTCCTTCTGTGGGACGATGGACACAAATCCTATTTTGGGGTAAGAATAGTTTATATGATTTGATTTTATGATGGTTTTTGCTTTATGGTGTGGCAAATCTGCTCTAGGGATAGTGTAGGATTATGTGCTTTTGCAAAATATGTATTTGAGATGAGCAGAAAAATGATGCAACATAATGTGGAATCTTGTCAATATGAGAGTTTTTGTTTTGGTAAAGAGATAGTTCACCCCAAAATGATAATTTTGTTATCGTTTAAACACCTTTCAAGTGGAGCACAAAAAAAGATATTTTGAGTAATGATTCAACTGCTTTTGGCCATATGTCCATACAGTGAAAGTTAAAGGGGTCCAATTTTGTTAATTTGGACCCCACTGACCTTACACTTTACAGACAAAAAATAAAATAAAATAAAATATATATTTGGGTGAACATTTTAAAAGGCCGCACTCAACTTGTGATTTTTTTGTTGCTGAATAATGAACGACTGATGACAAATGTCTAACCCCAGTGTCAGAGCAACCTCTCTGTGTTACTCGAGTCTTGCTTTCTGGATCTTGTTATGATTGCCCGGCTACAGTAGACACCCACACGCTGGTAGAGCTCATGTTCAGTCGTATAGTGCAATACTGCTTCCTAACATCGAGCTGAACAGCTCACGTCTGGGTTTTGCCTGCCGCGCCCCAAATAAAGTGCTTGAAAGTAGAAGGGCATGCGTGTGTCAAGGCCCCCCTTCATTCATTATGCATGATTTATTTTGTTATTTTGCCTTTGGACTGCACAGTTCGGTCCGTTTGAATAAATGTTGTATGGCCAGCCGCTCACCCTTCCTCCCACAGCGTATGTCAAGGAGAAGAGTTACAGACAGTGAGTCAAAACATTGTAGGGCTGGAAAATGTCTGGAAGTAAAATATCTCAAATTCAGCATATTAGAATGATTTCTGAAGGATCTTATATTAAAACATAGCTATAAAATAGTTGTAATAATATTTCGTAATGTTACTATTTTTTGGTTAAATAAATGCAGCCTTGGTGAACAAATATTTTTATCTCACAATTCTGACTTTTTTTCTCAGAATTCTAATAAAGTTAGAATTTGCTAATATTTATAGAATTTTTTTTTTTTTTTCGCAATTCTGAGTTCACATCTCACAATTCTGAGTTTATATGAGACACTTTTCGAAATTGAGATTTATACATTATCTGAAAGCTGAATAAATAAGCTTTCCATTGATGTATGGTTTGTTAGGATCGGACAATATTTGGACGAGATACAACTATTTGAAAATCTGGAATCTGAGGGTGCAAAAAGATCTAAATATTGAGAAAATCGCCTTAAAGTTGTCCAAATGAAGTTCTTAGCAATGCATATTACTAATCAGCTTATATATATTTTATAAGTTTATATATATTTACGGTAAGAAATTTACAAAATATCTTTATGGAACATGATCTTTACTTAATATCCTAATGATTTTTGGCATAAAAGAAAAATCTACAATTTTGACCCATACAATGTATTTTGGCTGTTGCTACGAATATACCCCAGTGACTTAAGACTGGTTTTGTGGTCCAGGGTCACAA
Organism: Tor tambroides; assembly: GCA_021397915.2. NCBI lineage: Eukaryota > Metazoa > Chordata > Actinopteri > Cypriniformes > Cyprinidae > Tor > Tor tambroides. Next base: position 14,675 of record JAFVLL020043281.1, read on the forward strand.
CTGAGTTTATATCTCCCAATTCTGACTTTTTTCTCACAATTCGGAGATTGATTGATATGAACTCACATTATGAGAAAAGGGTCAGAACTGCACAATATAAACTCAGAATCGCAAAATATAAACTTGCGATTTTGAGAAAAAGTCAGAATTGCAAGATATGAACTCAGAATGGCAAGAAATGAATTCACAATTCTAAGGAAAAAGACAGAATTGCACAATATAAACTTAAAATTGCGAGAAATAAATTCAGAATTGTGAGATATAAACCCATGAATCTGACCCTTTTCTCGCAAATTCCGAGTTTATACCTCGTAATTCTACGTTTAAATCATGTAATTCTTTTTTTTTTCCGCCTCAGAATTTTATCTCTCAATTCGAACTTTTTCTTGTAATTCTGACATTTTTTATATAAGAATTGTGAGGAAAAAAGCTGCAGTTACCTTATTTATTCCGTGGCAGAAACGGCCTTCCATACATAAAAGACTTCTAAAACTTACTGACCTCAAACATTTGAATGGTAGAGACATAGTCATAAATGATGTTTTCATTTTCTTAGGATGCTTGGAGTGATAATGAAGGCAGAGTGATGTTGGACACTCAGCAGGACTATGAGCTGCTGGAGACTCATCAGTCGACTGAAGGCTTCTTCCTGCTCTTCAAAAGACCATTCAGCACCTGCGACCCACACGACTACGTCATAGAGGTTCGTTAGTAAACAAATGAAAGCAGAATAGAAGACAGAGAGGGTAGAGGTAGTACAAAGAGACATATGAACGATAATACTGGGTCAGAGAATAACGTTTTGTGCTCAATTTACAGTACTGTTTCCTTAAATGTTTGGAAGTGTTAGGAAAGAGTCTAAATTAAATATATATAAACCTTGTCTTTATTTACTCACCCTCATGTATGATTTTCTTTTTTTTTCCTTGAAATACAAAACAAGATGTTTTGAAGAATGTTCAGGCTGCTCTTTTCCATAGAATGAACATGAGTCTGGAAAAACATCAAAGTGAATGTAAATAATGACAAAAACAACAACAAGATTCCTTATTTCCAGGAAGGTACTGTCCACATCATCTATGCCATGCTGGAGCGGCCCATCCAATCTTTGCATGAGCTCAACATATCCCGTCTCCAGCCAGGCGTCCAGCGAGTGCTGCTCCTGCGTCCAGACGCTCCGTCCCCTGCTCTCCCGAGAGATGTCCGCACGCTGGAGGTCCTGGCCCCTGAAGTCATCATCCCCACACAGGAAACCACTTACTGGTGCCACATCTATCAGCTCCCGCCTAATATGCCCAAGAACCACATTGTCATGGTAACCTGAAAGTCTTGGAGCCACTTGCACATTACATTTAACCTTTCTACGTGAACCTTCAGAGACATGATACCTATATAATTGGTGCATATAAGGTACTTTGACCAATTATAATGCTCTTTAGTAAAACACTTTTGGGGTGATGTAAACTGGATCTGAATATAATTAATGGAGTTTCTAATGCAGTCATTAGTATTACCCCCTACAGGGCCGTTCACTACTCGTTCTAATTTAAAAACTCAAGATGTGATGCTGAAGAATGGGAAAAATGCCCAAATATGCCTATTATACTGTATGTGAAAAACAGTATGGCCACATTCACAGTATCTGAAGAGCAGTAAGTGAAAAATACCAGGATGATCTAATACTTACACTGAGATTCTATAGGGTGCGTTCAATGGACTAGACTTTACTATCCCATGAGGCACTCTTAACAATAAAGGTTCTTTATTAGTGTTGATGGTTTCATGAAGAACCTTTAACATTCATGGAACCTTTTCATTCAACAAAAGGTTGTTTAAAATGGATAAAGATTGTTAAAATGTTCTTCACACTAAGAAAAAAATGGTTCTTTTAAGAACTGTTCACAGAAATGTTCTATGGGAAACCAAAACACAACTGACGCTAGGTCACATGACAATGCTAGGTCACACTATTAACATGAATGAAAAATTAGTTTTTAACTTGTTTTCCCCTCCTCAATCAATTTATATGTCTTAATCTTGGTTATTAACGGTGAAAACAAATGACTCATTTTTTGCAGTACGAGCCTGTGATCACTCCTGGTAATGAAGCCATTGTTCATCACATCGAAGTGTTCGAATGCTCTCCTCAGATAGACACCGTGCCTCAATTCAGCGGCTCCTGCGATTCAAAGATGAAGCCCCGCAAACTCAATTACTGCCGACACGTTCTGGCTGCCTGGGCCATGGGAGCGGAGGTACATGAACTACTGCATACTGCGTTTACAGTACATAGTACAGAATTAAAGTGACAGCTCATTCAAAAATGAAAATTCTTTTACAAGTAGCTTACTATGTCATTCAAAACCTGTATGGCTTGCTTACTTCTGAAGAACACAAAAAGAGATATTTTGAAGAATGTTCATGCTGCTCTTTTCCTATAAAAGTATAGAATAACCAGGGTGTCTCAAGCTCCAAAACAGACACAAAAGTTCTGTAAAATGACCATGAAAGTGGTCCAAATGACACATTTGCTGTATATCAAGTCTCCTGAAGCCATTTAATTGCTTTATGTGAGGAAATGAGTGAAATGAAAGTCTTCCCCTTTAGTTTAATAGCACTTTTTTAATGGCTGTCCTTTCTGATTGTATGCATTAGATGTTTCATCATGAATCACATCGATAGAGGTCACTTTCTACATCAGTTTCTCCCTCTTTAGCGCTAAGTTTGCGAGCTAAAAACAGAACATATGATTATGAGCATCTTTAGGAGTCCATTTTAGGAGGCAAACATACAGATGGGCTTTATCTGTGCCAATTCACCCACTCTAGGTAGGTGCCAGTCATGGTTTGAGCAGAGCTGTGAGCCAATCTGAAAGCAGAGGCGTCCTGATAAATCAGTTATGGAGCCAAGGACCGATGTCGAGCTCGGAGAGAGAGATAGAGAGAGAGAGAGAGAGACGGGCCTCCAATGAGATTACATGGGAGTAAAACAAACACAAATCATGTGTTCTGCTAGCTGCCAATGTCAAGCTGGAGAGATGAGATTATGTAGCAAAAATTAGATGTTTTTCTTCAGTAGATTGCAGTTTGTCTTTTATTTTTTTCATCATTTGGTTTTTAAATGTTTTTTAATGCCTTGTGAGAGAAGGAGGGGGAGTGGGTGAGAGTCAGGAGAGTGTGATAGAGAGAGAAACGGGAATGGGGCGAGAAACTGGAGGTGGAAGTAGGACGCTTACGTAAAGAGGTCTTTCGCACACAAGTTTTAAAAGTAGACTGATAAGGGTTTAGGTTTCCATTTTGCTCTTCTTCGTAAGTCTAAACCGCTGGTCGTGAACTGTCATGGATCTACGAGATTTTTCTGGCTCTGACTGAGACGGAGTTGGCATAAGCTTCTTGTGCATTGGCTCCAATATCTTTTAGCCTGCAAAGCATAAATCAGAAGCTACACTGCACCACAATCAATCTTATTAAAGTTCATATAAAGTTCTGTATGTGTGTCTGTACACGCAGCCGTTCTACTACCCTGCTGATGCTGGTTTGCCTCTGGGAGGAGAAGGTTCTTCTAGGTTCCTTCGGCTTGAAGTTCATTACCACAACCCTCTCCTTCTATCAGGTATGCAGCACATAAAGTGTGTCAAAGATGCACTTCAGCCCAGCTGGCTAAGACTACATTCAGAATTCTGCATAATTCTGCACAGTATACACTATACACTGCTTACCAGTTCTTAAAAACTAGCATGTGAAGTAGTAGACATTATGTAAGAGTGCTAGAATGCTACATTGTTATCTCACGATCTCATTATGTATTTACTTTAGTTAACAAATAAAATGAGTTATTTTGCATTTTTAAACTACTTTTATATAAAATGTTAAGGAGACAGTAGAAATTGTGGCAGATGTTACCTCCAGTGAAGCACAGTGCATTGTGGGATACAGTGTTTGGCACATTTTGTTATATTGGAGAGTACAAATATAATAGGATCCAGGTTTTCTACACTATGATTATTTTTTTTTTCAACTTTGGCACTTTTACTGTTGTCTCCCAGGAGTTGATTTTTATTAAAACTAACAGATTTCTGTTTTTAATTTTTTTTATTTTTTTAAATTTATTTGGTTATATGATGGTCAGATTAAAACTGGCATTTTCATTCTTTCATTATTTACTTCTGCTACTTTTTAAATGCATCAATATATATTGTTTTACCCTTGTCCCAGAGCCTTTAAATCTTAAAATATTAAAATCATAAAAATATGAATTGGTGCATAAAAACATAAAATAGTTTACATAGTTTAAAACTATAATAATCTAAATAGAGGGTAAAATAAACATTTACCAAACAGCTTCGCTTTTATTTTTTTATTTTTTTATTTTTTTGTAGTTTCGTAATATTTTTCTTCAAATGTTGTATTTGTTTTTCAAGGAGAAAAAAATGTAAATCACCTGTAATTTTATCAAATTATATAAGTTAGAAAATGTAATTGCTAATTGTAAAATTGGTCTAAACAATACTGAAGGCTATTTTATTCAAAAAAAATGTAAGCAGGAATCTGTGTATAATTTTTATTTATTTTTTTTTATAAACAAAATCATTATTCATCAATAATTTTGGTACAGAAATATATTTAAAAAAGTATACTCAAAAAGGTAGCATTAAATGTACCTATATGGAAAAGTTTGGACGCATTTTATGCAAATAACTAACCTAAGGCATGCGTGTGTGCATACACATCTTGTAAAATAAGCTAAAAATGTATGTGAAAATTTCTCTTAAAATTACTTTTGAAAATAAGCCAACTGTTTTCAGTTTTTTTAAGCACCTATAGTTGATGAAACACCCATTGTGCTCAAATTATATACTGTGTGCAGCAATGCCCTAATGTTTTTGCCAATCTCTGTTCTGAACTTCTCATCAGACTGATTTCTCCAGACTACTTCCTTTAATTTCTGAGTGCACATCTCTTCTTGAGTCTTGACTCATTCTGTGTGTTTGTCACAGGACGGAGGGACTCCTCAGGCATTCGTTTGTGGTACACTCCATCTCTGAGGAGGTTTGACGCAGGCATCATGGAGCTGGGGCTAGTCTACACTCCTGTCATGGCCATTCCTCCCCGCCAGCGCTCTTTCCAGCTGACTGGCTACTGCACCGCCAAATGCACACAGACGGTCCGCGCGCCTCACAAACACTCCTAAACACTGCACTTCGCTCAAGCCAGCTGAAGAAATTCAAGATGCAGCCAAAGCTGCTACATTCTGACTCTAAGATAAATCAAGTACCTACAGTTCTAACTGCATTCAGCTTTTGAATTCAATTAAAACATATTGAGTAGATTCCTGAAAACAGATTAAAGCCAATATTCACCACGCAAGAGACTCCCCATTAAAAAAGAAAAACATTCTCATTTAGGGTGTAATAAAAACCTTATAAACAAGCCCACAGTGGAAAAGCTCATCATCTAGAGAAATAATGTTAAAAATATTGCTATATAAGTAACTGAATGATAGTTCAAATCATGTGGCTTGTTGAGGCAAATAATGCAAAAAAGCGATCACTCAGAACACCCTGGCATTAAAATTACATTTTCTTCATAAAATATAAAAATATAGTTCACATATTAATTATTGAAGCTATGTTTTCTGTCCTGCAGGCTCTTCCTGTAGGCGGTATACACATCTTTGCGTCCCAGCTGCACACTCATCTGGCTGGACTCGGGGTGAGGACCGTCCTGGTACGAGGAGGCAGAGAGGTGGAAGTGGTACAAGAGGACAAACATTTCAGCACTCATTACCAGGTATTACCAAGTTTGGTCACACTTTAAGGTCCAATTCTCACTATTAACAAACCATTAACTATGATTTTTGCCTCAATAAACTGCTAATTTGCTGCTTATTAATAGTTAGTAAGGTAGATGTTAAGTTTAGGGGTAGGTTTAGGGATGTAGAATATGGTCATGCAGAACATGTGCTTTGTAAGTACTAATAAACAGCCAGTATGTTAATAATAGGCATGCTAATAAGCAACTAGTTAATAGTGAGAATTGGTCCCTACTTTAAGTGTTACCCCAAGTTTAAGTTTGGACTATTAAAGGGATAGTTCACCCAAAAATGAAAATTCTGTCATTAATTACTCACCCTCATGTCGTTTCAAACCCGTAAGACCTTCATTCATCTTCAGAACACAATTTAAGATATTGTTGATGAAATCTGAGAGCTTTCTGACCCTGCATAGACAGCAACGCAACTAAAATATTCCCAGGTCCAGAAAGGTAAGGACATTGGTTAAATAGTCCATGTGACATCAATGGTTCAACCATAATTTTACAAAGCTACAAGAATACTTTTTGTGTGTAAAGAAAACAAAAATAACGACATTACTCAACAAATCACGTGTTCCATGCATGTGCGTTCCTCTGCACATAAACAAGGCTCAGCACGTGTTACGTCAGCAGCATCACGCGCATGCGTGGTTTACGTGCAGAGGTACTCTCCATAATGGCAGAATACGTGATTTGGAGGAGAAGCATTTGTTGAATAAAGTCATTATTTTAGTTTTTGTGCACAAAAAGTATTTTCACAGCTTCGTAAAATTACGGTTGAATCGTTGATGTCACATGGACTATTTTACTGATGTCCCTACTACATTTCTGGGTCTGGGAACCCAGTTGCATTGCTGTCTATGCAGGGTCAGAAAGCTCTCGGATTTCATCAAAAATATCAATTAATGACAGAAATTTCATTTTTGGGTAAACTATCCCTTTAAGCTTGGATTCTCAACATGTGCACAGCATAAAAATGTTCCTTTTCACTTCAAATTTAAATGCATGTTCCTGGTCTTATTGTGCATGATTCATAATAACCCTACCTCTGAAACAACTTTCTTTTCTGCTGACATCATCAAGCCCATTTTTCAGCTAATCCCCTTTAACCACTAACACAGAGACCACGCCCACCAACTACATCATTTTGGAATGGAACACCCACTTTCACAATCCAATCAATTCCCAATCTATTAAATCAATAGTTGCTTGCTTCATTATGTATGGAAGTCCATTTTCACCACTGAAGAAAAAAAAGGTAATTGCGAGTTTACGTTTAGCAATTCTGACCTTTTTCTCAGAATTGCGAGTTTATATCTCGCAATTCTGACTTTATAACACGGAATTGTGAGCTTAGTCAGAATTGTGAGATATAAACGTGCAATTCTGAGAAAATATCAATCTTTTTCCCTCTCAGAATTGGACTTTATAAATCGCAATCGCGAGTTTATATCTCACAATTCTGAGAAAAAAGTCAGAATTGTGAGATATAAACTCGAAATTGCGAGAAAAAAGTCTTAATTGTGATATAAAAAGTCACAATTACCTTTTAAAAAAAAATTTCAGTGGCAGAAACGGCCTTCCATAATTTCATGAATAAGACACATGGCGGAAGTTAAATGGTTGTTTCATGTTGACTTTAAAATATACATATACACTACCAGTCAATTTCAATTATTTTTTTAATTTTTAAAGAAGTCTCTTATGCTTACCAAGGATGTATTTATTAGATAAAAAATAAGTAAAAAACACTAATTTTGTGAAATATTATTACAGTTTAAAATAACTATTTTCTACTGTAATATATTTTAAAATGTAATTTATTCCTGTGATCAAAGCTGAATTTTCAGCATCATTACTTCAGTCTTCAGTGTCACATGATCCTTCAGAAATCATTCTAATATGCTGATTTGTGAATATTTAAGATGCTGTAACTGTTCACCATTCATTTTCACCATTTTTATTTTCAGCTCTTTTGTGGCTGGCTTGAATACTTTTAAAGTAAATGTGCCCCTTTCAGTCTCTCAGTCGATATGAACGTAGTCTATAACAGTTTCAGATGAAGCACAGCATGTCACACTGCGACACACTGCTCACGGCTTGAGACATGTCAACTACCCACGATTCCCTGTGGTATACCTGAGCACTTGATGCTTTTGTCACTCCCACACAATTTTATGCGTACAATCACACACACACTTGTAATAAAAATCCCTAAATGAAATACATGTAAACATGAAATGGTTTATTTTTGGGCTGCCTTTTGAATATTACCATGTTATTTTTTTATATGTACCATGGCTTTAAAATACCAGGACTATCATGTAAATTATCATCTGCTGCACTGATTGTACTATAGTACCTCAGTACCACAAATACTGTGTGTATCTGACACAATCCTAGGATGCTGTGAACGGATATATCTGATTTAGATTCAAATACTACATGTATTAAAAAGCAAACTCAATCAAATACTAACATTTGTAACCTCTCCCTTTTTGTGCAGACTATCCGTGTTTTAAAGAAGATGGTGACTGTTTTGCCAGTAAGTTTCTCGTCACACATGTAAAAGCTGAAGCGTATTTAGATGAGAGAAAGAGAGACGCTGCAGACGTTACAGGAAACGCCTGGAGCCAGCAAGCCACCAACAAAAGCGCAGATCTTCTGCATTTAGACTGTCAATACCAGCACCCACACACACGGCTGAGCCTGCCAATTTAATGCTAACCTGCCAAGAGACATTCATTCTAGCATGTTCTACAAATAGCTGAGTGTTAAACCCCATCTGATCATGTGCGATCGCTGCTTTGTGCTTTTGTCTACCCCACAGGGCGACGCTCTCGTCACTAAGTGCTCGTATAACACTGAAGACAGGAACAAAGTTACCGTGGTAAGTCTGCCTCAGCCCAACACTGTCTCAAGACTGAAAAAACACTCAAATACATTCTCTCATGAGAATTTAGTACGGTAATGGACAAAACTCTCAGACATCATTCTGCACAATATAAGTTTACAATACAAACTTTATTTAAGAGATGCTTAAAGTAAATTAAACCCACATTAATACACTATTACATTTAAACTTATGAGTTTTTTTAAAAATCAACAATAAACTGTCAAATTGAATAATTATTTTGACATATTGAACAGTTTGTATTCACCCAGGTAAAAATGTAAAATATGCAAAATAGCCATCATCTTATTAAATATGCAAATGTAAAAATATGGAATCTGAGTGTGCAAAAAATCTAAATGTTGAGAAAATTGCTTTTAAAGTTGTCCAAATGAAGTTCTTAGCAATGCATATTACTAATCAAAAACAAAGTTTTGATATATTTACAGTAGGAAATTTACAAAATATCTTCATGGATCATGATCTTTACTTATTGTCCTAATGATTTTTGGCATAAAAGAAAAATCAATAATTTTGACCCATACAATGTATTTTTGGCTATTGCTACAAATATACCCCAGCGACTTAAGACTGGTTTTGTGCTCCAGGGTCACATATTATATTATAAGAACCCAAAAAACCCAAAAAACTTTTTTTATGTGATCAGCATATCATTGGTTGGTAAATCTCAGACCCTTTGTCAGTTGCTCATTTAACACATTATTTAATAAATCACTTTTTCGTCATATTGAATCTTTTTTTTTTTTTTTTTTTGTATTGGTGCTTCCCCCAGGTAAACGTTTAAAATATGCGTATTATGTGTCGCCTTATTAAATATGCAAATTTGAATATATTACATAAAACCTCAATTAAAACGTTTATTTTTAAATGTATGTTTGTGTGTATTTATTTAATTTTTTATGTGATCAGCATATCAGTGTTTGGTAAATCTCCCTTTTTTCAGTTGCTCATTTAATAAATAATTTAATAAAACACATTTATGTGCTTTTAAGTCCCCCTTAAAAAGCAAAACGCCAAAAATGATGTTTTTCCAAAAAAACAAAACAAACCCTCAGCAATATCAAATAAGAAGCAATATCTCACATTAGGAGTGTTACCTATTGTGAAACATGAATTATTACTTTTACATTATGAACCAAAAGCTGGCACAAATATACCAGGAAACATTAATTTGAGCTATTTTATGCCAAGAAATTTTGCAGGGTCGAAATTTGAAGTTAAAAAATCTGTTAAAATCTGAATTTTTCTTCTGTAAAAGAAGAAATAGTGAATAAAGTGAAAGAGGACTTGATGTGTCAAGCTCCAAAATGACAGGTTAAAAGCCTCATAGCCAGTCTGTACAATATGTACATCATATTCGAAGTCTTCTAAAGCTAGTGTGAATGAGAGATTTATGTAAGAAACAGACATTTTAGTCAATATTCACTTCAAATCCAGTGGCTTTGTTTCCTCTCTTCTACAGGGTGGTTTTGGGATCATGGAAGAAATGTGTGTCAATTACGTCCATTATTACCCCCGCACACAGCTGGAGCTGTGCAAGAGCCATGTGGACACAGATTACCTGCAGAAATACTTCAGTCTCATCAGCAGGTGCACCACGTGTCCATAAGACTCAACTAAACCATCAAAACATGACCTTCCTGTCTAACTCATCCCAGACAGTCATTACCTCACAATGAGAAGAAAACCTTGAAACGGCAACAGCGCCGTCACTGTATCACACCGCTCTGACCCAGTCAGCCCACAACAACAGCCCAGCACATATGAAACTAATATCTGGCTTCAAGACTAACTGCCTGAGGACAAGAGGAATGCTTTCATTTCCTCTATGAATTCAGACGGAAAAAACAGAAATAGGTTTTCCTCAGCAATGAATAAAACAAAGAAAGGCAGATGACATTTGTATTCATCCATTTTGCACTGGCAAATTGCATTTTTCCAGCTTAAAAAAGGCAATTTCTCAACGCTATAGTGGAATCAGACGAATTATGAAAGTAGTTTTGTGGTCGTGGAACCAATTTACCACTTTAAGAGGTGGGTATTTAAAACAAAAATTAAAAGTCTGATTTTATTGCCCTCTCTGTAGGTTTCAAGGACGTGAGAGTTGCAGTTGTCCTGGGACTACGGTGGAAGAGCAGTTCTCCTTGCTGTCCTGGGACGGCTTCAGCGGGGAGGTGCTGAACTCCCTCTACCTCACCTCCCCAATCTCAATGCACTGCAACCAATCCACCGCTGAGCTCTTTCCTGTAAGCACAACATCTCTGATCAATGACAGACCAGAAGTCTTTTATTTCAGAGTAGTTCAGATGCATTGAATTATTAGATTTTTTGCAGCTAGACTCTAACCGCAGATGTGACATATTCTAATAAACTTTGAGTGCATGGTGAGAATGACCAATATTTTTGCACTAAAACGTTATTCTTGGATGCAAAATTCAGTTTTATGTGGTGTTTGCATATAAATGTGTCTTAGCAATTAGTTTTGTTTTTGATGGTAACGCACAGTGTTGCCAGATTGGAAATGTTGATGTTTTGCACCAGAAGCTCAAAATTATCGTATTTGGAAGAAAATTATCGTACACGAGTCAAACATACAGAATACAGCTATTTATCTACCGACAACTTTCTGACACGACCTGCAAATTACCACAATAGATACATAACTTAGTCATCGGAAGCCTGAGGTGTGTGCGATCAATGAGTAACGATTACAACGTCCATCATTTGAAGCGTCACAAAATTCTGAAATTATCGTACATTTTTAAAAAACATTTTGATCATTCATAGGTCCAAATTATCGTACAAATATGATAATTATCGTACGTCTGGCAACACTGGTAATGCGCCACAGAGTACACAAAAAATAGAAGAGAGGGGCGGGTGAGCAGTAGCTCATTATCATTTAAAGAGACATGCACCGAAACGGCTTGCTGTGAACAGAGCTGTTTTTGACAAGGTAAAAAGGCTGTTGTTTTACGCAACCATTGAGGAATTTTAAACAAAGTACGTTGCAGACATTTCATGAAGACCCTAAAGAATCATATCAACTTGCGGAAAATGGGCATCCGATGTCCCCTTTTAAACACTATTTATAAATGGGTGGTAATGAATAATTGTGTTTTAAATCTTATAATTGATATGTGATGAAAACTATATAGTTGAAAACTATATACTATAAACTGTATTTATTATACACATTTATTATTCATGAATTTACCATGGTAAATAAGCAGAGAGCATTTTTTTTGTTTTCTCAAAAATGAATATGTGAATCAGATTACAAAGTTTAGAGTTAACAGAACTTTCAGAATCTAAATTTGGACTGGATTCATTCAGATTGACAAAATTAGTGCATGTAAACATACCTATGAGAAAACACCGTCATGTCAGGTTGGACAGTGTTAAAATGAGGATTTTTCTTTGTATTAATGCTTAATGGTAGGTCATCTTTTCTTTTAGGGTGAATGGGAGAAGCAGGAGATACCGGTGGTGACGGCGGAGCTCCAGAGAGCCCTGTACCCGTGTGAATTAAGCCGTCGAGCGTCCTCTCAGAATGACAACCCTACAGAGGTCAGGCCTAACAGCAGCATCTGATGTCCACACATGCATCTGACTCCTGCTGAGCTCAACCTTTACCATTCTCAACAACACATCCATGCAGCAGCCTGGAGTGATCACATAAAATAAATTACCCAAGTACTGTTTTGTGTTTAGATTATTGTTACATTACTTTTATGTGGGAAGGTGCAGTATATAATGTCAGCAGTGGAAATAGAAACAGCATTTTTATGGATAAAGTTGCACTAACATGATTGTGCAGTACACAATGAACACCATCTACTTTTTTTTTTTTAAAATAGTAAGCAAAATAGTAAGCAATTATGCAATGATAAACATTTCAAATAGTAGCATGCTAAATTGTCATATGACCTCATTTAATTCTTGCTTCCACGAGTATCATTCAGTTACATCTTAGAAATAAAATTGACCATTTTAAATACATATTTTGTATTTTGTTTTGTTTGTGGCATTATTTAGCCTACGGTTCTTCCTCCACACTGGAAATTTGAGTGCAATGCATTGTGGGATATTTTTCCAAAGCATTACGCTGTACACTTGAGCTACTAAATTTGACAAAATATGTAGTGTGCATCCAATTTCAAAGTTTGGGGTCGGTAAGATTTTTGAATTTTTTTAAACATTATGACATTATTATTATTACAGAAGTCTCTTGTGCTCACCAAGGCTGCATTTATTTAATCAAAAATGCTGTAAAAATTGTAAAATTGTGAAATATTATTACAATTTAAAATAACAGTTTTCTATTGTAATATATTTTAAAATGTAATTTATTCCTGTGATGCAAAGCATTTATCTGTAATAGAAATCTTTTGTATTATCATGAACAGCTTCACTATAATTTTGGTCAATTGAATACATTCTTGCTAATTAAAAGAATTAATTTCCATCAAAAAAATAAAATCTTACTTAACCCAAACTTTAGAATTCCAGTTTATGTCCTCCTATAATGAATCATAAAAACAATATGCCAGCTGCAGAGTTCACAATATGACAAAACTGGGTTTTAATTTTCATACATTTTTGCAAATTCAAACTTTCCATTTAAACAACAAATGAAGTTAAACAGCAGACAGCTTAAAGGCCAGACTTTAGAAAGAATTACTATTACTAGCAATGAGGAAATTTCATTTATTGGTTAATTTTTTTTTACTAGTTAAAATCCAGTAAAATGTTCATTTAACAGTTACAGTACATGTGGATGAATTGATGGCCCAACATGCAGAAATCATGCAAAACACAGCATACAAGACGATTTGTAACCAGTACACAAAACACTTTCACATCATGTGTTGAATAAAAAACACCACAGGCATCTAATTTCATTCCACAGATTTATATTTGACAAAAAGTTACAGTAATTAAACCGTTATATTATTTTTCTAAGTTTTATTTTACATTTAACCAAGACTAACATCTTCAATGCACAGCTATTCCATGAAAACACTCGTTTTAGTACAAAGAAGTAAGAGACGGGCTCATGATTGCTCACTAAAATGTTATTTTCGGAAAAACATGAATGATTTCTTTCTGAAATTTAAGGCACAGGAAGATTGAACATTGTTACACTGTATAACTGGGTTAAATTCACATCAGTTCTTTGTTCTTCTATGCTCCTTTATGGCGAATCATCCCTTTAAGACAGTGACTATAAATACAGAAGAGTATTTAGTTTTGTCTGGAATGCTGATGTGTTGGATAAAGGCCTGTAAACATTTACCTCAGTTACACTCAATCAGTCTGGATCAGTTACATTCTGGCTTTGTTCAGCCGTAGACGCCCCTAACGCGCTTGTTCTCGGGGTCAAAGGGAGATTTCAGGTGAGCCGCAGCCTTGTATGTGACGCCCATCCTCTCCAGAGTGAATTCACCGCTGCGGACGAAATCTGGGTTCACCTGGGGGAGAATTGAACACAGACAAATTCAAGCTAAGTTTAAGCTGGATTTATGATTATGATTAAAAGGCTTTTAATCTACGACTATTTATTTTTTCATTCATATCACAGTGTCAAACCATGCGATTGAAATGAGCTCTGCTCTCACGTCCCTCTCTTTCTCTCTGTGCCCCTGCTGCTCTCTCTGTCAGGGGTTGCATCTCTTTTTAATTAAATCTGAGCAAGCTGCAGGCATTACCCTGTGGAGTCCAGATCAAGACGCAGTGGCTGGAAAACTAGCCTGACCTCTTTAAGTGGGCACACTGCAGTCTTAATGGACACATTGGTAGATATCCACTGATTGCTACTAAGAATTAATGCAGTAAGCAGCGGCTGTGGCTACACTAACTAAAGTGAAAACTGCTGTGCAATGGTTCTATGCACAGATGAAACATTATTTTCTCATGCAATTAATATAGGATCTCTATACGGCATAAATGATAACAGTGTCTTGAGCTCCACACACTCTAGTCTATATGTATGTAAATAGGTATCAAAATATTAATATGCTGTTATCAATATTACTTAGGTTCTTTAGTGAGGCAGAATGACAAAGCTTCCGTCTGCTATACAATGAAAGTGGATGGTAATTGAAAAGTGAAACAGTTGGGGAAGTAAAAGTACCATTTGTTTTTTGCCATAGGGGAACTGATTTTGAACAATAGTAGCAGTAGTTGTTTATTTTTTATTAAAACTCCCTATTCACTGTTAATGCATGGAACGGAACGACTATTTTTCACACAGTAGAAGGAAAGTCACTTGGGTTTGGAAACTTTTAAAATTTAAACTATGAAGAAACTATGAGAAGTCTTATGCAGGAAGTCTGGAGGTCTCTCGGCCGTGAATAACAGCTCTCTGACATTAAGTCCAGTGATGTGTCTGTGGTGTGTAATGCAGTGAGCAGAGAGAGTAAAGGTCTGATCAGATCAGCGCTCGACCCTGTTCAACAGCACTGCTGTCCGTGCGTGGAATGAAGACGTCTCAGTTCTACCTCCACATCTGTCCCTCCTCATCTAGCTCTCTGTCAGTTAGCATTAAGTACACATCCCCCTGTATCATGTCATACTCACAGTACAGGGACTTCAGAGCCACCACTGTGTGCAATAACACACACACACACACACACACACACACACACACACACACACTGCTTCCCTTCCCTCCAAACTAACACACAAAAGCACTAATTTACATGAAAACCTCTAAGCCCTTTTAATATATAATAATAATTATATATTATACATTTTATACCAAATAATTTACTACACACACACACACACACACACACACACACACACACACACACACACAGATCTCCAAAAGTTTGGAAACGCCCTAGAAAAGTGGGGTTTTGGACAATATTGGCATGAACCCTTTTTAATTTGTGATAATTTTGCGATGTGTACATATATATATTAGTGCTGTCAAATGATTAATCGCGATTAATCGTATACAAAATAAATGTGTGTGGGTACTGTGTATATTTATTATGTATATATAAATACACACACATACAGTATATATTTTGAAAATATTTACATGTATTTACATGTCTATATTTATATTCATTTAATTTATATTATACATAAATATATTTATAAACAACATATTTTTCAGAAATATATACATGTATGTGTGTGTATTTATATATACGTAATAAATATACACAGCACACACACATATATTATGTAAACAAAAAATTATTTTGGATGCGATTAATCGCGATTAATCGTTTGACAGCACTAATATATATATATATATATATATATATATATATATATATATATATCCTAACCCTAACCATATAGTAAGTACATGTAGTTAATTAATATTACTTCAATGTATAATTACACTGTAACAAGGTCACCTTAAAATAAAGTGTAACCGTTTAATAAATTAATTTGTTTATTTATTTTAAATAATTATATTTTTTTAGCGTATTTCCACCAAATGATAAAAATAATTCAAATAAATGCTATAATTATTAAAATAATAATAAGTATCATTATAAAATATATAGAAAGTATACAGTATCTGTAAATATCTTTTTCCATTGAATTTCCACCAAAGAATACATATAAAATTTTATACATGGACAAGAGACCTTGACACTTGACCTTGACAAACCTATGTGACATAAATTATTATTAATACTTTTATGTTTCATGGTTATTTATGTTAAAGTTTGCCATTTTTTCATTGAAATTCCTCCAAAAACTAACTATGTTATTCACACTGATCATACGATTATACAAGGTTTGGCAGTACTCAACCCCACCTTTCATTTCAGGACAGTAATTATTAAACTGAAGAAATGCAAATGAGCACTTCACAATAACAGCAGTATGTGCTCAGCAGAGACGACGAGACACACTATCCTTCATCTAATCATCGCTCTTTACAGGCCTGTTAAATTAGCCTATATGAGGAACAACTCGCATGACTCACCCTCAATCATAACAGCAGAGAAGGAAACCAGTGCATATGCAACAAAGACACAAATCAGAGGAGAAGAGGGCTTCTTAATACTTATCTGTTAAAAGTACTTGCCAAAGTGCAATTATACTGAAAATATCATGTTGATGATAAGAACTGACCTATTCTCATATTCTGATCTCTGATCTGACCTTGTGAGTAAAACAGAAAACAGTTGTTAAACCCAAACACAATTACTGAATATCTGCCTTACTCTCTACTGCCTACAAAGGAAGCTGATTTTAAGGCCAAAATGGATGCTCATAATAGTCTGATTTGGACTCAGCATGAGCAGTAATTCATAAGTCCGTTTTGGCAGAGCACCTTTAAGCTTTAGGCAGCACCTTGCAGCTTTAAATGCTGTCTAGATAAACAGCTGACTAGTTTTAAGCAGACAGCTGTTGTACGGTACTCACCACTCCACCGTCTGGGTTGCGAATATAACCATAGCCAATGGTCTTGTCAATGGCAAATCCAAATTCGGAGCGCCGCAGGTGGCCCACAGGAACGCCGTTGCGGAAAATAGCTTCCAGACCAAACATTGGCACTTTCCTGCAGGAAGGACAAACAACACATCAGTGCTGCTCAAATGAGAACCTAAATAACATGAACACTGGTCCAGAAAAACTGAATGACAGATCCTTGAGGCCACATCCAGATCTGGCTGTTTGCTTCTGAAACATCTGAAAAAAACTTCTGAAAAGTTTTAAGATGACTGAATCCAAATTTGTTAGGAATTCAGTTTCTATAAACGGTGTTTGATGAAGTTGTTTAGGCATTGGACTGCTGTAATAGTACTGACTAAGGTTAATGGCAGGACAGAATGGAGCTCTAAGTGGACATGAACAGTGAAAAGTGTTGGTCAAGCTCAGATGTCTCCTTGAAAAATCTCATCAGTCAAATGTATGGTGATGTATAACGTCATTAGTTCGGAATTACAGCAATTATTCACTTTTAAGTCAGACGGTTTGTAAATAAATGTCAAAAAACTTGCCAAATACCCGAGGCTACGAAACCAGTGATGACCAGCATATTAGTCTGCTGCTGTGCTTTGAATTTTAAAGGAGTGGTTCACCCCAAAAAAGAAAATTTGCTGAAAATATACTCCCCTCGGGCCATCCAGGATGTGGACGAGTTTGTTTCTTCACAGTAATCCACACCACTCCAGTCCATCAATTAACATCTTTTGAAGTGAAAAGCTGCGTGTTTGTGAGAAACAAATCCATCAAGGCGTTTTTAACTTCAAACTATTGCTTTTGGCTAGAATACGATTTCATAATCCATAATAACGCTTCCTCCGGTGAAAAAGTTCTTCCCCCAAAAGGAGGATGCATGCCTATTTTTCACCAGATTCAGATGAGATGACTTTTCTGCTGTAGAAAGCAATATTATGGATGAATGACTCTTTATTTTAGCCAGAATCAAGTTGCTTACAAACACAAGTTTTTAATTTAAGTCATTAATTGATTATTGTGATGTTTTTATCAGCTGTCTGGACTCTCATTCTGACGGCACCCATTCACTGCAGAGCATCCATTGGTGAACAAGTGATGTAATGCTCATTACAAACTCATTACAAACCTGAAGGTGAGTACATTTTCAGCAGAACTATCACTTTAACCCCTAAGATCACATTCAGGAGTAAATCTGCCGAACTGCTTACTTTTCACTCTTGTTGTGATTTTTTTTTTTAAAGCAAACAGAGTGATAACCACTAAAATGAATTCGAAATTTAGTCAAAAGCCCATTAAATCTTCCTGTTAATCTGCCACCTTAATATTCCTGCCTTTTATTGTGTCTACATTCATAACAGAGATAACTGTAATTTTGTTGAAATCTCTTCTTTGGTCTGCTGGGACTCACTCATCAACTGTGAAGCAGACGATCCGTCTGCGCAGACCCTCAGTCTTTTGGGCCTCCAGCGCCTGCCGCCCCAGGAAGGGAATGGAGGTCTTCATCTTACAGGTGAATGCAAGTCCCGCCTCTAGTGGAGTGTCATCAGGACGCAGATCTGCATGCCAATGCCTGTAACCTGAGAGAGAGAGAGAGACACACACACACACACACACACACACACACACAGATGATTCACATTTATTCATCATTATGATTCATCATTTAAACGAAATACCATTATATAACTGTTCATTAACATAACTTTTACCATTTCATTTTAAATTACAATTGTCAATGAAAGCTTTGATTTAATAATTTTAAAAATTAATTAATTAAAAGAAATTAATACTTTTATTTAGTAAGGATGCATTAAATTAGTCAAAAGTATCAAAAGAGATTAAAAAAATCTGTTCTTTTTGGGCTTTCTATTCATCAAAGAACACTTAAAAATTTATTACAGTTTCCACAATTTCATCTCTGCCAATTGTAGGATATATTAGCATATTATTATAATTTCTGAAGGATCGTGTGACACTGAAGACTGGAGTAATGATGCTGAAAATGATGCTTTCCATCTCGTGAATAAAATACATTTTAAAATATACTACAATAGATTATAATTATTTTAAATAGTAATAATATTACACAATATGTAATATTGTTTTTACTATAAGCTTTATTTCAAAGGAAATAGTAATTTTGTAAAGAAAATCAATTCTAATAATAATAATTCAAGAGTTTCAGCTTTTAATATGACTTTTTTCTTTGTTACAATCTCTTATAATCTCAACATTTTAAACTCGACCCCTCAAAAGGTATCAAAATTAATTTTAATTTAGAAAATAAAAATACGTTCATCATAAAAAGTGCATTCATGTCACTGTCTATATAAATTGCATTTTTAAATACTTTTAAATAATTAATAGATCCAAAGAGAATCACGTCATTGAACCAAATACAGAAAAACACTAAACATGAAATCACACATCCATTATTACTAGCATGTTGATGCATTCACATAAACAGAGATGGACTTATTTCTTCGTCTTGCACTCAGGTAGAGTATTTCAACCAGGAGCACACAGTCTAGCAGATATGACCTACATAGTGAACAAACAGTGAAGCTGAGTTGAGTCTCAAGAGTGCAGTGAAAGTGCTGAAGTGTTCAGCTGCAGTAATGAGTTTTTATTGTGCCCTACTGTCTACTTCTTTAGCTTCCAGAGCTCAATGCATTAGGGACGCCTACCAACCTACAGTACATCTGAACTATTATCTCCACCTGTGTGCACTGACTGTATGCTTGACCAGTGCTGCTGCAGAAAAACTGGAGCTGAAAGCAGCATTAAGAATTAATTATATATGTGACTCTATTGGAGAGCGATACAATGATGTTTTATGCTTGCAGTGTGAATAGAAAATGTATCTCAGATCAGTCAAGATCTGTTGAGTGAAACTCTAGTGGCCCAAACACTGTTCATCAACACAATCCCACAGTAAATCAACTGATCTTGACACACTAAATGCATGCTTTTACTACAGCACCTCAAGAAACAGATCGCCAACACTCATAATGCATGAGGAGATGTGGAAATATCATCTTTTACTACTGAACTACATTTTTATGCTTTCAGAAGAAAATGTAAGTGATCCTGCACAAAATGTCGCACAATCTTGGGTGATTGCCAAGGCATTGCAGAGTGTTTGTGAGGTTGAAAGAGCGGTTAGGCCCAAGAAAAATAATACCGATAGTGAATTACAGTGATAGTAATAGTAATAACATTAACCCATACCTTTCTCAATGCTCAAGGAGTCAATGGCCCTGTAGCCGGCATTACTGATGCCATATTTGGCCCCTGTGGCCATGACGGCGTGGTAGACGGGCAGACAGGACTCTTTAGGGATGTGAAGCTCCCAGCCCATCTCACCCACGAACGACAGACGCATGGCCCTCACCTATAAACACACACAATAAATAAATAAAAAGAGAAAGGACAATTTTATGATTTTATGAAGAACAGAAACAGCATCCATTTGTTATGTGTCTGTACACGAGTGTACTGTAGCTTGTTTCATTACACGGCTCTCTGGAATACTTGATTTTGATTGTTTTTTTTGTTTTCTATGTTGTAATGGACTTTTTTCTTAGTGGAAACTTTGAGCAAATCTATAAGAAAGATAATCAAACAATTTCAATTGAAATATTTAACATCCTTGCATCTTTATTTTATGAGTCATCATGTAATAAGTGGGATAATTTATGGTCAGCCATTTATTATTGCAAAAACAATACCAAAATGTATCTGCAAGCAGCAATTAAGGGGCCAAGCACAACAGAGGTAAAATGAAGAGCTAAGGAGCTATCTTTAATTAATCAATAACGACAAGCGTTCTCCAACCCTGCTCCTAGAGAGCTACCTTCCTGCAGACTTCAGTTTCAACCCTGCTTCAACACACCTGGCTGTAATTAAGTAGCCCTGAACACCTTGATTAGCTGGTCCAGGTGTGTTTGATTAGGGTGGAAGTTGAAGCTGAAGTATGGTAGCTTTCCAGGAGCAGAGTTGGAGACCAACAATTGTTGATACAGAATTTTACTACAAAACTCAAAATGGATGACATCCATAAATACATATGAAAATTAGGTCATATTTGATTCGATATGCTATAACAAAATCAGTTTTATGATTTTTGGTCAAACTGCTCCGAAATTATGAACAAAAATGCATGTACCAAGTTTGGTCAGAATCCGCTAAAGCGTTGCGAAGATATAGCCTCATGTCCATTTTTGTGCAAATTTCGTCAAATTCGTTAAATCGCTTTTCGAGAACGGTTTGGTTTATCATAAAACTTTTGCCAGCATTGTCTGAAGATGATCTGAGCTGATTTTGGTGAAAATCAGACAAACCATCTAGGATGAGTTTGAAAAAGTAGATTTTTCACCAAATTCAAAATTGCGAAAAATCTTGACCTGTAGAAATTAAAATTTTGGTATGCATTTGACTTGGCATGAGCCAAGTAATCAGAGGAAAAAATTAGGTTTTAGACCTTACGGTTCAAATGTTATTAGCAGAAACCGTGCGAATTTGGCCTATTGGTCACACTAAAGAGTTTAAGTTAGAGACTCTCCTCTATCAATGTACCAAACTTTATAACTTTCCTGCAAGTGGTTCTATAAGATTCATATGTTTCATAACAATATGCTAAAGCGCAAAATTCAAAATGGTTCGCGTTCAAAATGGCTGACAGAAAAAAATTGTATGTCGTTTGATTCAGTGTGCCACTCCAAATCTAACGAGATCCATCTTATGCTTTTTGGTAAACCGTTCAGAAATTGTAAACGAAAAGTTCAGTTTTGACCAGTAGATGGCGCTTTGCCGAACCTACTCAGGTGCCCTCAGGTCATGCTTGGTAAAACACATACCAAGTTTGGACAGAATCGCTAAAACGTTGTGAAGATATAGCCTCGTGTCTGTTTTTGCGTAAATTTTGTCAAATTCGTTAACACGCTTTCCGAGAACATTTTGGTCTATCGGAAATCTTTTGATAACTTTTTGCCAGCATTGTCTGAAGATGATTTGAGCCAATTTTGGTGAAAAGTTTTGTAATTCCGGTACAAGAGTTACATGATGAACACAGAGTATTTTTCCATAAAGAGAGTCAGAGAACATTGTGATAACATGAGGTGAGCAGTTTCAGTAGACGTTCGTCCTGGAATCCATCTGTCCGGCCTCCATCAACTTCAGCTCAACTGTTCATTAAACTGAGCTGAAGAACCTGCCTCTCGCTCTTACCGAACACACAGTAACACCCAACCAGGGATCAAGATACAGCAGTGGGCCAAAGAAGAATCAACAGCTCTAAACAGCACAGCACACAACAGTCACTTAGATAATAGGCTGGCCGCTCTCCAGAACAGACGCAGCCGAGTGTGTGTATTACTGTGTGTTTGCAGTGAGCAGAGAGAAGCGGCCTGAGGGGCTGAAATCAATCTGGCAGGGCTAAGATCATGTGAAGGACACCATTATCAGCCAGCAACAAGCACTGCGCTCTCCACTGTAACCTGCAGGGAGATACAGTAAGCCTTTCTAGCCATCAGTAGTTGTTGTCTACTTCAAGACACTGTTTCAACAGCTTGAGACCCTGTTACCCACAATCCACTAGCCTTAGCCTCAGATAACCCATCTGCAGACCGTTCACAGGCCGCTTGAAGCATATTCAACCAAAAGCTGGCAAAAATCGCCGGTTCCAATCTGATTGGCTGGCTTTATGCAGTATCTGGGAGTCAGAGTGCACAGGTCTTTATCAGCTCGGCAGGGGTGAAGCTGGTGTGTTACCAGCAGCTCTTTCAGGAAGAGCCACTGAATTTGTTGTTTGCAAGTTTCAGGATATAAAAAGTTTGAAAGATACTCAAGTTTAGATGAAAACAAACAGAAGTAGGATAATGCATGTGCATATCCCTGATTTCAGAATTACCCACTTCTAAATGTCACCAAAAAAAAAAAAAAAATCTGGTTAAATGCATTTTAAGTTTTATTCAGCAAGGATGCATTGGATTGATCAAAAGTGTCTGAAATGTTACAAATTATTTCTATTTTAAATAAAGGATGTTCTTTTGAACTTTCTATTCAAAGAATCCTGAAAAAAAGTCTCAGTTTCCACAAAAATATGAGGCATCACAACTGTTTTCAACATTGATAGTAATAATAATCATAAATGTTTCTTGAGCAGCAAATCAGCATATTAGAATGATTTCTGAAGAATCATGTGACACTGAAGACTGGAGAAATGATGCTGAATATTCAGCTTTGCATCACAGGAATAAATTACATTTTACAATATATTCCAACAGAAAACAGTTATTTTAAATGTTAATAAAAGTTCACAATATTCCTATTTTTACTGTATTTTTGATGGAATAAACACAGCCTGGATGGAATAAAAACATTTTTAGAAAATCTGATGTCCTTAAACTTTTGAACAGTACTGCACTTTTTAAAGATAAAAAAAATATTTAGAAATAATCAAAAAATATATTTATATTTATCTGTCATTATGAAATTATTGAAAAATCATGTACTATATGCTGATTTAGTGGTGTGGCTATGAAAAAGAGAAACATCTTTCTTTTTCATATCCATGCACTGACTGACCACAAGCTCAATGTCCATATTCCTTGATTATGTTTTCATTATGTTGTTAAAATTCACCACCTGGCTAGTCGGGTGTAAGTCTTTGGTTATGAAGCATCTACAAAGAAAATGAATCTACTGCAATGTAATGTCTAATGTATGCATAAATAACAAATGTAGTATAATGATTCTATTAACTGCATAAACTACAAACTTTTTAAACTTTTTTTTCTTTGCGTCTTTGCTTTTCTTGATATACACAGTTATAAATTACCACCTTCCAAGGTGTGAGAGAGAAAGAAAGTGATGGAGTGAGCAGGGATAAAAGAGGATGACATCAGCCATCAGCCAATAGAGCTGTGTGTCTATGTTTGTCACAAGAGTGGAAGTAGACCATCTGTCTGATGTGCACGCGCACACACGCACACACACAGTACATGCAGAAAGTGTCAATTAGACCGACAGACATTTTGAGCAGTGGAAAAATGAAGAAGGAAAAAAAACAAATACATGAATGAATGAAAATTACAGATGCAGTTACAGTTGCAAATATCAACTATAATTCAGCTAGTTGCAATATACAGTATCACTGCGCATATGCATAAATCAGCACACATCTCCTCAATAAGAGGCATGATGTGAACTCTGTCACGTCTATGACACATGGTGTGGGGTGATTTATGATCTGAATTTTTGGCTGGAAAAATAGCAAAACTTGATGAATAATAATAGTGATGCTTTGCTGAAGCGAGCACCACTAATTAATTTTTCTGCGAAAGCGATCAAATCAGTCGAATGAAGCACAGCAACTGGACGCAAACCATAGCTTGCAGTGCATCAGTACCACTGTCATGGAGGATGTAAACTCAAGCACCGAAGTAACAACTGAGGTGGAACTAACAACAGGAGTGGAACTCACCCAACCTCCCAGACCTGCAGTCGAGAGGAGATTACCAGGGCACAGACCGTATGTAAAGTGGCCTGGCGCCAGTGACAAGAAGTTGTGGGAAACAGTGAATAGTGACCTTACCTTGACCCTCGAGAAACTTCGAGGCACAGTGGAGAAGAAGTTGGAGAGGATGGGGGACATCATTTATGAGTACGGGGCAGAACGCTTTGGAGCGCAAGAGGCAAAAGGCGGGAGAAAGGCTCCAACCCCACCAGTTTCCAGGAGGCAACAAGAACTTA
>JAFVLL020043281.1:39698-47198 GCA_021397915.2 Tor tambroides
AATGTTTTTTTTTTATTGGTCTTATGAAGTATTCTAATTTGTTGAGATAGTGAATTGGTGGGTTTTTGTTAAATGTGAGCCTAAATCATCACAACAGTTTTTTTTTTTTACTTTTTAAAGTTTTTCATTACAATTTTCAAGAAGTTTGATTTAATAATTTTAAAAAGGTTTTGAACATTTACATTGCATTTAGTCATTTAGCAGACGCTTTTATCCAAAGCGACTTACAAATGAGGAGAATGGAAGCAATGTCAACAAAAGAGCAATGATATGCAAGTGCTATAACAAGTCTCAGTTAGCTTAACGCAGTACACATAGCACGTTTGCTTTTGTTAATTGTATAATAAATAAAAAGAAAACAAATAGAATACAAAAAGATTAGAAAAGCTAGTGGGTTTTTTTTTTAACAGAATTACATTTTTCATGTACACTTTCAAAAAAAACGATTTTTATTTTTTTGAAAGAAAATAATACATTTATTCAGCAAGGATGCATTAAATTAGTCAAAAGTGACAAAATAAATAAATAAATGCTGATCTTTTGGGCATTATATTAATCACAGAATACTGAAAAAAAAAATGTATGAGTTTCCACAAAAACATTTTTCATAGTTATGCGTTCACATTAACAGAGATGGACTTATTTTTCAACCAGGAGTATTTCAACCAGGAACACAGTCTAGCAGATATGACCTACAAAGTGAACAAACAGTGAAGCTGAGTTGAGTCTCAAGAGTGCAGTGGAAGTGCTGAAGTGTTCAGTTGCAGTAATGAGTTTTTATTGTGCCCTACTGTCTACTTCTTTAGCTTCCAGAGCTCAGTGTATTAGGGAGGCCAACATACCTACAGTACATCTGAACTATTACCTCCAGCTGTATGACTGTATGATCGACCACTGCTGCTGCAGAAAAACTGCAGTTTAAGGCTGAAAGCAGCACTAAGAATTAATTATATCTGTGGCTGTATTGGAGAGTGATACAATGATGTTTTATGCTTGCATTGTGAATCAAAAATGCATCAGATCAATCAAGATCTGTTGAGTGAAACTCTAGTGGCCCAAACAGTGTTCATCAACACAATCCCACAGTAAATCAACTGATCTTGACACTAAAAGCATGCTTTTACTACGGGACTTGAAGAAACAGACCCCCGACACTCATAATGCATGAGGAAATGTGAAAACGTAATCTTTTACTACTGAACTAGATTTTTATGCTTTCATAAGAAAACATAAGTGATCCTGCGCAAAATGTCTCACAATCTAGCGTGATTGCCAAGGCATTGAAGAGTGTTTGTGTAGTTGAAAGGGCTTTTAAGTTGGTTGCTTACTGGCCCAAGTCAAAAATAATATTGATAGTGAATTACAGTAATAATAACAACAACAACAACAACAACAACAACATTAACCCATACCTTTCTCAATGCTCAAGGAGTCAATGGCCCTGTAGCCGGCATTACAGATGCCATATTTGGCCCCTGCAGCCATGATGGCATGGTAGACAGGCAGGCAGGACTCTTTAGGGATGTGAAGCTCCCAGCCAATCTCACCCACAAACGACAGACGCATGGCCCTCACCTATAAACACACACAAATAAATAAAGAAAGAAAAAAGAAAGAACTGTTTTATGATTTTATGAAGAAGAGAAATTTCATGCATTTGTTATGAATAAGAAAGAGTGTCTGTACACGAGTGTAATGTCATTTGTTTCAGTACACGGCTCTCTGGAACACTTGATTGTGATTTTTTTTTCTGTTTTAATGGACTCTTTCTTAGTGGAAACTTTGGGCAAATCTATAAAAAAGATAAAACAATTTCAATTTAAATATTTAACATCCTTGCATCTTTATTTTATGAGTCATCATATAATAAGTGGGATAATGCATGATCAGCCTTTTATTATTGCAAAAACAACAACAAAACATAGCTGCAAGTAGCAATTAAGGGGCCAAACACAAAGCAGAGGTAAAACGAAGGAGCTATCTTTAATTACTCAATAACAACCTGAGTTCTCCAGCCCTGCTCCTGGAGAGCTAACTTCCTGCAGACTTCAGTTCCAACCCTGCTTCAACACAGCTGCTGTAATTAAGTAGCCCTGAACACCTTGATTAGCTGGTCCAGGTGTGTTTGATTAGGGTTGAAGCTGAAGTATGGTAGCTCTCCAGAAGCAGGGTTGGAGACCCCTGTTTAAGATATTTGTTGATACAACATTTTACTACAAAACTCAAAATGGCTGACGTCCAAAAAGACATAGGAACATTAGTTATTTCATTTGGTAGCCATTACGAATCTAACAAGATCAGTCTTGTGATTTTTGGTCAAACAAAAATGCACGTACCAAGTTTGGTCAGAATCCGCTAAAGCGTTGCGAAGATATAGCCTTATGTCCACTTTTGAGCAAATTTCGTCAAATTCATTAATGCACTTTCCAAGAACGGTTTGGTCTATTTGAAATCTTTTGATAACTTTTTGCCAGCATTGTCTTTAGATGATCTAAGCCAATTTTGGTGAAAACCATCTAGGATGAGATTTTTTGCAAAATTCAAAATTGCGAAAAAATCTTGACCTGTAGAAATTTAAATTTAGGTATGCATTCGACTCGGCATGAGCCAAGGAATCAGAGGAAAAAGAATTTTGCTTTTAGACCTTATGGTTCAAAAGCACTAATGAGTTTGAGTTAAAGACTCTAAATTTGCTGTGGTTAATGATGAGACTGTCCTCTATCAGTGTACCAAATTTCATAACTTTCCTGTAAGCGGTTCTATAAGATTCACAACCATTAGTATAATATAGCATTTTACTACAAAATTCAAAATGGTCCATGCTCAAAATTGGGTGTCATTTGATTCGGTATGCTGCTCCAAATCTAACGAGATCAATCTTATGATTTCTGGTCAAACTGTTCACAAATTGTAAACAATAATGTCATTTTTTTTTCTATCTTTGGCCTGCAGGTGGCGCTGTGCCAAAACTATTTAGGCGCCCTCATGCATGGCAAAACGCGTGCCAAGTCTGATCAGAATCCGCTAAAGTATTGTGAAGATATAGCAGTGCTGCAGATAAAAAAAAAATCAACCAAGGAGCCATTGACTCCTACAGGTGCATCTCAATAAATTAGAATGTTGTGAAAAAGTTCATTTTTTCTTGTAAGTTATTTCAAAAAGTGAAACTTTCATATATTTTACATTCATTGCATGTAAAGTAAAACATTTCAAAAGTTT
Organism: Tor tambroides; assembly: GCA_021397915.2. NCBI lineage: Eukaryota > Metazoa > Chordata > Actinopteri > Cypriniformes > Cyprinidae > Tor > Tor tambroides. The sequence continues at coordinate 42,918 of JAFVLL020043281.1, forward strand.
TTTTGTTTTAATTTTGATTATTAGAGCTTACAGCTCATGAAAGTCAAAAATCAGTATCTCAAAATATTAGAATATTTACATTTGAGTTTCAATAAATGACCATCCATACAGTATAAATTCTGGGTATCACTTGTTCTTTGAAACCACAATAATGGAGAAGACTACTGACTTGGCAGTGGTCCAGAAGACGATCATTGACACCCTCCACAAAGAGGGTAAGTCACAGTCAGAGGGTCATTACTGACAGGTGTGGCTGTTTACAGAGTGCTGTATCAAAGCATATTAAATGCAAAGTTGACTGGAAGGAAGAAATTGGGTAAAATGAGCACAAGCAACAGGGATGACCGCAAGCTTGAGAAAACTGTCAAGCAAAGCTGATTCAAACACTTGTGAGAGCTTCACAAGGAGTGACCTGAAGCTGGAGCAGTGCATCAAGAGTCACCACGCTCAGACGTCTTCAGGAAAAGGGCTACCAAGCCACCTTTGAAACAGAAACGTCAGAAGCATCTTACCTGGGCTAAGGAGAAAAAGAACTGGACTGTTCCTCAGTGGTCCACAGTCCTCTTTTCAGATGAAAGTAAATTTTGCATTTCATTTGAAAATCAAGGTCCCAGAGTCTGGAGGAAAAGTGGAGAGGCACAGAATCCAAGCTGCTTGAAGTCCAGTGTGAAATTTCCACAGACTCTGATGATTTGGGGTGCCATGTCATCTGCTGGTGTTGGTCCACTGTGCTTTATCAAGTCCAAAATCAATGCAGCTGTCTACCAAGAGATTTTAGAGTACTTCATGCTTCCTTTTGCTGGCAAGCTTTTTGGAGATGCTTATTTCATTTTGCAGCAGGACTTAGCACCTGCCCACAGTGCCAAAACTACTTATAAGTGGTTTGCTGACAATGATATTACTGTGCTTGATTGGCCAGCCAACTCGCCTGACCTGAACCCCATAGAGAATCTATGGGGTATTGTCAAGAGGAAGATAAGTAACATCAGACCAAACAATGCAGATGACCTGAAGGCCACTATCAAAGCAACCTGGGCTTCCATTACACCTGAGCAGTGCCACAGGCTGATCGCCTCCATGCTACGCCATATTGATGCAGTAATTAAAGCAAAAGGAGCCCCTACCAAGTATTGAGCGCATATACAGTAAATGAACATACTTTCCAGAGGGCCAACAATTCACTAAAAATGTTTTTTTATTGGTCTTATGAAGTATTCTAATTTGCTGAGATAGTGAATTGGTGGGTTTTTGTTAAATGTGAGCCTAAATCATCACAATTAAAAGAACCAAAGACTTAAACTACTTCAGTCTGTGTGCACTGAATTTATTTAATACACGAGTTTCACAATTTGAATTACTGAAATAAATGAACTTTTCCATGACATTCTAATTTATTGAGATGCACCTGTATAAGAAACAAAACTAGGCACCAAATTATTTTTTAGGTACCCTGGAATAATTGCATTTTATTTATTTATTTTTTAACACTTTAACATTTCAGTCATACTGTCATGTACTCATGTCTAATCTTTTCTCGTCTTTATCAGCATTTTAATCTATCTTGTAAATGTCTGTGAACTAAGGTTCACTTGAAGTGGGAACTAAACGTCTTTTCCAACTTGAGAACTACATACAGTGACAAAGAATTGTTTATTACACAGAATCTGTGCCAATGTCATGGACCGTAACTGTCAGCATTACTTGGCCACTACATTTGTAGCTTGGGCTCCTCCTCAATGCATGCTGTCATATGTCTTGCACACATCCAGTCTGTTTTTCTTCATTAGTAACATGCAATTTTATAGGAGGTGTTGAATTTTATCTTCAGCTCCTTGCATTCTCTTATCATGTAGACAACGGGTTAAGTTAAAATATCAATATGCAATATAGAGCATATATTTAACAAAATGCTCTAGCTGACTGATGAGCTTACGGACACAGAATAGTTATTCTGAGGTAAACGTATTGTTACGTTGCATTGTTTACAAGCTTCACACGTATTCCGCAGTTTGAAACACTAAATGAGTGATTACATGAGACATTTCAGTAAGTTGTCTTAATACCTTTTGATGTTCATTCATGTTTATTTCGTACTATAGTAGTAAAGAGCAAGATATGCTTGCAAGATCTCTAAAGCGATCACTCAATGCGCATTAAAGAGCGCCAAAACGCTATTTACTGTTTGAATTACGTCATGAATTTGGCAGAATTTTAAATCTGATAGCCTACTTTGTTTATGAAAAGGTAACAAGGCACAAAGCTTATTGCGATTATTGGACGGCAAGTGCGCTACAAATAATATGAAGTTAATACATTAACAGAACTCAGCTTAGTCTATGGAGCCTGATAACAAGAAGCCATATTAGCACTGATTATAAACGAGAATTGTTAATGATATTGTTAATGTCCACACAGCTAACAGCTTTACCTGTTGTAGTTTGTTCAAGTTGTGCACGAAATAGACACTGCTTTTCTGCACTTTTGCTTTGCACATCTCCATCATTTTCGAGCTCTCTCATGCCTCCACAACTGGCGCTGCTTTTAGCAGGTGTACCATCAGCGCTGGTGTTCAGCAGAGATGAGGACTGTTTGAAAGTATTTTTCCTCTAAAAATTTGATGCGCATCGTCTTAGTTTATTACGTCAACATAACAAAAGATGTGATCGCAAATAAATCAGGAAAAAAGGCATATTTTTAAGTCTTTACATGTAAATTTATATATACACCTTCACTCGCAAATTAATATTTTTGGTTGCAAATGTGACAATTTTAATCACAGTCTGGAGCCCTGTATAGCCTCATGTCCATTTTTGCACAAATTTTGTAAAATTCGTTAACATGTTTTACAAGAACAGTTTGGTCTATTGGAAATCTTTTGATAATTCTTTGCCAGCACTGTCTAAAGATGATTTGAGCCAATTTTGGTGAAAATGTTTGTAATTCCGGTACAAGAGTGTACATGATGAACACAGAGTATTTTCCATAAAGAGAGTCAGAGAACATTGTGACAAATGAGATGAGCACATTTTCTGCAGACATTCGTCCCGCTGTCCATCTGTCCAGCCTAAACCAACTTCAGCTTAACTGTTCATTAAACTGGGCTGAAGTAGCTGCCTCTTGCTCTTACCGAACACACATTAACACCCAACCAGGGATCAGGATACAGCAGCGGGCCAAACGAGAAGAATCAACAGCCCTAAACAGCACAGCACACAACTGTCACTTAGATAATAGCCTGGCCGCTCTCTCCAAAACAGACGCAGCAGAGTGTGTGTATTACTGTGTGTTTGCAGTGAGCAGAGAGAAGTGGCCTGAGGGGCTGAAATCAATCTGGCAGGGCTGAGATCATGTGAAGGACACCATTATCAGCCAGCAACAAGCACTGTGCTCTCGACTGTAACCTGCAGGGAGATACAGTGACCGTTTCTGGCTGTCTAATTCAAGACATGTCCTGTGTCTCCAGTGTACTGTTTCAATAGCTTGAGACCCTGTTACCCACAATCCACTAGTCTTAGCCTCAGATAACCCATCTGCAGAACGTTTATGGACCGCTTCAAGCATATTCAACCAAAAGCTGGTGAAAATCGCTGGTTCCAATCTGATTGGCTGGCTTTATGCAGTATCTGGGAGTCAGAGTGCACAGGTCTTTATCAGCTCGGCAGGGGTGAAGTTGGTGTGTTACCAGCAGCTCTTTCAGGAAGAGCTTCAGAGCTTCAGAAGAGTTTCAGAGTATAAAAAGTTTAAAAGCTACTCAAGAGTAGTGATTTTTTTTTAAGTGAATACTTTATTCCACAAGGATGCATTGAATTGATCAAGAGTGTCAGTAAAGACAATTTAATGTTACAAATTATGTATCACAGTTTCCACAAAATTATGAAGCATCACAACTGTTTTCAACACTGATAATAACAAGAAATGTTTCTTGAGCAGCAAATCAGCATATTAGAATAATTTCTGAAGGATCATGTGACACTGAAGTCTGGAGTAATGATGCTGAAAATTCAGCTTTGATCACAGAAATAAATTACATTTTAAAATATATTCAAATAGAAAACTGTTATTTTAAATGTTAATAATATTTCACAATATTACTGTATTTTTATTGAATAAATGCAGCCTTGGTGAGCAGAAGAAGCTTCTTTCAGAAACATTTAAAAAATCTGATGTCCTTAAACTTTTGAACAGTACTGCACTTTTTAATGGTATCACAGAAAGGGCCAAGGTTTACTATATGTGACCCTGGACCAAAAAAACCAGTCATAAGTGTAAATTTTTCGAAAC
>JAFVLL020043281.1:51133-90986 GCA_021397915.2 Tor tambroides
CTGCTCATCACCTGCAGAGTACCATCCCAAAAGTAAAGTGTGCCGGTAGCAGCCTCATGCTCTGGGGCTGTTCTTCAGCGGCAGGGACTGAGGGACACATCAGAGTAGAAGAGAAGCTCAATGCACCATATTGAGACAGCCTTAAAGAAAACCCAGTACAGAGCGTTCAGAACCTCAGACTGGGCAGAAGGTTTACCTTCCAACAGGACAATGACCCCAAGCACACAGCAAGAGTGGCTTATAGACAACTTTGTGAATGTCCTTGAGTGGCCCAGCCACAGCCTGGCCTTGAACCCAATCAAATATTTCTGGAGAAACCTGAAAATGTGCATCTGCCCCCATCCAACCTGACAGAGCTTGAGAGGTGAAGAGGTGAGGAGAAGAATGGCAGATAATTGTCAAATGCTGATGAGCAAAGCTTGTTGCATCATACGAAAAAAGACTTAAGGCTGTAAAGGTGCTTCAGCTAAGTACTGAGTTAAGGGTATGAATATTTATGCAATGTACTTATTTCAATTTTTTTTTATTTTTAATAAATTTACGAAGTTGTGACAATTCTGTTTTTGCTTTGTCATTATAGTGTATGGAGTATAGATTGATGTGGAAAAAAAGTAATTTAAAGCAGTTTAACATAAGGCAGCAACATAAAATGTGAAAAAAATGAAGGGGTATAAACACTTTCACAAGGCACTGTATATATATATATATATATATATATATATATATGAGATTAAAACACGCTTCAGTTTCCTAAAATTTAAGGTCACTGCTTAATCCTATTTGAAGTTGTCCTAACAGGAGTAAAAGCGCAGTTTTTTAAGCATAATTTATGAGCTAAATATATTCTGAAACACAGTATTAAAAGCTTAATTGAGATATTTGAAAAAGAACACTGATCATACCTCCAAGTTATTGGTGTTAATCTGGTAAACCTAATGCTAATTTCCTTAATTATTTGCAAGATGGTAAGCTGTTCTAAAGTGACTGAAACCTGAGGCCAATAGCAGCCACAGCTTGAGTAGTTGGTCGTTACGAATTTGTGATTTCTATAATACTGCATCCAAATATATTCAAACACAAAACAACGATGGCGTTTTAGTGCCATGTAAAAAAAACAACAAAAAAACAAGATCATGAGATTAAAGTCATAATATTTTGAGAAAAAAGTCAAAATTATGAGAATAAAGTCAAAATATTCTGAGAATAAAGTCAAAACTATGAGAATACACTCTTAAAAATAACAGTGCTTCAAAAGGTTCTTCAAGCGATTCCATAGAAGAACCATCGAAACTACAAGACTAAAGTCTAAATATTTAGAGAATAAAGTCGAAACTTTGAGAATAAAACTGAAATATTTCGAGAATAAAGTCGAAACTACAAGAATAAAGTCAAAATATTCAGAGAATAAAGTTGAAATTATGAGAATAAAGTCGAAATATTTTGAGAAGAAATTCAAAATTCATAGAATTAAATCGTAGCAATCAAAGTTATATTGTTGTCATTTCTGAGGTATATAACTATAAGTGACTATTCACAAGCTGTTTTATTCATGGTATAATACAGTAAATGATTGGAAATAATATTTAAAATAATATTTAATTTAATCTTCTAATCCATTCATCGTTTGTAGCGTGCCAGCCACCTAGTAATCGCAATAAGCTTTGTGCTTTTGGTACTTTTAATATAACACAGCTCAGCTTTCAAATTCTGTCAGTTTTATCATAAAACACAAAATATAAATCAAGCGCAGTGACAGTTCAGTCAGGCCACGTAGGCATAGTGCTGCGTCAGCTGACAAATCATTCCAATCACTACCATTCTTCTATTAGACCGAGGATATATATACACGTGGCATTACTGCTCGGGAAGTATGCTCAAACTGCTCGCAACCCTCCCTCCCTCCCAACTATAAGTATCAAGCTAATTACTACGCACCTTCTGGCTGTCATATTCTTTATTCAGATTATCAAGGCTTCAAGTCCTAGTTGTCACAGACCTCACTGCCGAGAGTCATTTATTCTCATATCAAGCTACAGTATAGTCGTCCTGGGATTCACTGCGACAACTGCATGTTACCACTGTTCGCTTTAAAGACATTACTAATGTGTCTTAATCATCTGTATTACTTAAGCCAGGGGTGCCCACACTTTTTTGTGGCGGGATCTACTTTTCAAATGAGAAACTCACCGAGATCTACCAAGTGAAAAATAAATAAATAATAAAATACATATAAAATAAATAAATAAAAAGGCATGTTGGGATGTATCTTTGTATCGCATTAATTTAATTTTAATTAAAAAAAATAAATAAATAATAATAATAATAATATTCAGTGCTTAGTACCCCTGTAGAAATGTGCTTGCATTTACCTAAACCAGTGGTTCTCAACCTTTTTTACTCCCAAGATAACCTTCCTCTCCAAATCAATACTGCAAGCCCAAACTTTTCTATTCACTAAAACCTTTGTATGTGTTATTACTTTTCAGTTACATGTAATTTATTTAAAACAAATTTAAGATGGATTTAAAAATTCCATGTTCTTTTTTACAAACATACTTTGCAAAAATGTCACTGGAGATATTCTATACAACTTAAAATTTTGTAAAGCTCAATTAAACACTAATTTTAACATAAGCACAAGTCAACCTACCATACCAAACAATAAGGACTGCTTATAAACTATACTACACAGATCTATTCAGAATCACTAAACACACCAATATACAAATGAAAAATGAAACCATTCTGAACTCGAAGCTATCTGAAGGCGGTATGCCACAGTGAATAGTTCCTCTGTCAGAACAAGCCGTTTGGAGCATCTGATGCCCATTTGTACATAAACGCCACTGATCATCACAAACTTTTCCAAAACACTCAAGCATTAATAAACACTCGCTGTATTCAACTACGTTAATATACTGAGCTGTAGCCTATTCAAGCAAAAATATGATGTTATATACTGATGAGTGAGCCAAGAGCGCACACGGTCCGTTTGCGCATCAAATAACGGACACAACGCGCGCCTAATGCACGATCCTGTATATGTCACTGTAATCATCTTTACCTTGATTACAATCGGCATCCATCAAAACTTTAGGCTACTAGCATGACACTGGCTTCTTTTATCCAGCCGAGAGCTGTAGTTTTCGTAGCCTATATGCTCATACAGCGGTTTTGAGCCGCCCTTCAGTCTGTATTTCACACAGTGCGATGAGAAACGGCTTGAGCTGCTCCGAAACACAGAACATCACAGAATAGAGAGGTGGTGCTGTTAATTATTTATATATATATTTTACATTATTTAACATATTAGTCATAAGATTAGTGAATAGGCTATATTAAATTTTAGTTTTAGGTTATCTTGCGCCGCCCGCGGGTGAGAACCACTGACCTAAAGCGCGATCTACCAGCATTGCCTTCGCGATCGACTGGTAGATCGCGATCGACCTATTGGGCACCCCTGACTTAAGCTGATGGTTTCGGGTGGTTAATGCTAAAGCTCTTGTATGTTTAAATAATTATGGAGCAGGAACCCCCATAAGGAACCATACCTGCAAAGATAACTTGTGTTCCATAACTCAAAGTAACTTGCCAAATTGGTCCTACCTGAAATGTGTTTTTCCTCTTTATTTAGTTATAGCATGATATAAATGTTAAGGAACATCAGAAGGCATGAAAAAAAACAAAAACAATATAGAATAATTTAATGAAACGAATGTCTCAGTTTAAGCAGCATGTGAATCAATCATTTTTCCGATTACAATGAGGCGAATACAGCGTTCTGTCACGCCACATTAAAGAGAGTGAAAAACACATTATTTTAAGACATTCTTTGTATTTCACTATAAAACTGGGAGAAATCTGAAAGCTGAGACTTTGGGTATGCGTGATAGGCTACAGAATATACTCTCAAAATATTATAACTTTAATCTCGTAATTGTTACAAATGAATTCTCGTAATTTTGACTATTCTCAAAATATTTAGACTATATTCTCATAATTTTGACTTTATTCTCAAAATACTTTAGGTTTATTCTCATAATTTTGACATTTTTCTCAAAATATTACAACTTTAAACTTGTAATCTTAGATTTTTCTAATTTTTTTAATGTGGCACTAAAACGCCGTCATAGAAAACTGTTGATTTAAATTGTAATAATATTTCACAATAATTCTATTTTTATTGTATTTATTTTTAATCAAATAAATGCAGGCTTAGAGAGATGTCTTTCAAAAACATCTTTCAAAAAAAAACAAACAAACAATTTTTTAAAATTGTACCAACCCCAAATATGTAATATTACAGAAGTGAAAGCAAAATGCAAAACATACACACACATACACACACACACACACGATTATTACTATTATTATTATTGTTGTTGTTGTCAATTCAATACAATCAGAGAGAGAGAACAGAAATAGATGAAACCACTGCACTAGCCACGTCATTATTAGCCTTTTTTATCTAAGCGAAAGCATTCAGTAATGAGGAGATGTGATGCACAAAACGAACAAGCTCATACCAATTTCATAGCAAGCCTCAATTAAACGGATATTTCACAAAATCTGTCACCTTTCTCATCTTACTTTCGTAGAACACAAAAAGAGACATTCAGTAAAATGTTCATGCTGCTCTCTTCCATACAATGAAAGAAGATGGGGACCAAAAGCTATAATATATATATAAAAAGAGACAAAAATAAAATTAAACCATGTGGCTTGTGCCCTATATTCTAAGTGTTCTGAAGACATACAATAGTTTTGCATGAGGAACAGACTAAAATTAAAGTTGAAATTCTTCATTGAATTTTTACGGTTTGGAAAATTGAACAGGTTGGACATTCTGCTATAAAGAACTCCTTTTGTGTTCCAGAGTAGAAAGACAGACATAAGGGTGCATAATTACATGAATTTAAATTTTTCTGTGAACTGTTCATTAAAATTTCCTTTGTAGGAAACAACAAAATCTGGCTGCTTTGGCTGATAAAATGTCCTGATAATATTCATCTGCTGAGTTTATTGCTAATCATCACCCTTTAGTCAAGCACACTGTGGCTTCAGTACGTTACAGCAAATGCAGCTATGGAAGCACGTCTCTAGATGACGGTAAAGCATATATTCACACTTCAGGAGTCAACATAAGCACACTGTCGCTTGCTCTGCTAACGCTGCATAAATCTCTCTCCCGTATGACACCGGGATCATTTCAATATGCAGTCCTTCAGACACAATGTAGCTCATAACATCTTAAATAACATCTAGACGTCACAAACAGCCTGATTTATGCTAGGAGAACAACTTCCTGAATCAACATCCTTTGTTGTTTCAGAAATGTTGAGCCTGGAACATGTCTTACTTCAGTAAATCACATTTTGAGGGAGGAAAGCATAGTTTCCAGCATAATGTAATAATTCTAGTAAAAATATCGAGAAGGCCTCTCATGAGGACAAGGCCAGCTGTAAAATCACAGTAACACAGATGGGCAAGTCAGACGGGTCAACATTACTCAGACAGACTCATGTTCTAGCATTTCATCAGCTGTATCTACACATGGACTGTCTCTCATTCCACTCCTTAGTTCCCTATGACATGCAAGAACAATTTAAGTTTTAACAGAATTACTGTAAGTGCTTTTATAGAATTATCAGCTTCACATTTCTTCTTTTAAATACTTCAAAAAATTGGCCCTATTCACTTTCTCACCATACATGACTCACCGTAACCCTCCATTGAACCCAGGACTTTCCTCTAAGAAATGACAACATTTAAGGTAAGTGAACAAAGCAAGCAGATGATTCTCGCTGGATTTTAAGGTGCGCTGTGCAAATCTCTTGAGAGCAAACATTTGGAAAGATAACCAGGAGATCAGACTGAGAAGCCATGGAGCTGATAGTAGCTAGTGTTCATTAAAAACCCTGCTGTTCTCATTAGGATGTGACAGAGCAGAGCTGACAGGAGCCACGGCCCTCTCCTAAACCATGAAGACTACAGTGCATGAGATGAGGATGAAGAGGGAGATTTCACAAAGCTGCTCACTCCTTCATCTAGTTTTCATCTGGACATAAGAGGAAAAGGACTGAAGGACACAGACGAAGGACACACTGTCGTGATGAGCAAAGCAGAAGTGTTTTAAAGAGCTCATATAATGAAAAATCTAATTTCCTTTAATATTTCAAAACAAAGCCATTTCAGAGCTACTTTCAGAACTCTGGTTCAAAAAAAACACCTTTTATTTGATTTACAAAGGTGCAAAAACCACTCAATCTGCAAAAGAGTCAGCAGACAGGGATGAAAACAAAATAAAAGTCAATCTCATGCTCTTAAGAGCAACATAATAACTCTTAAAGAGTTACTATAATATAATAGTCAATAGAGAGTGAGATATTTTTCTCAGGCTACAGCATCTACCAGCAGGGATTAATTTCTGATGCAAACTGGTCATATCTTGATGTCTTGGTTGTTGTCAATTTCACATGTAAAATAGACATGTACATGAGAGGTAAAGGTACAGCAACAAAATGGCCTATTAGATTCTTTAAAAAAAAAAAACTAAATTATGAACAAATTACAAAATGATATGTGATGCAGTAAAACATATTAATATTAAAATTGGACTTTAAAGAACAAAAATAAAATAAAATAAAATAAAATAATCCCTTTAATCTACAAGAGCAGTTTGAAAAGTGAAAAGCAAACAAAAAAATACAATATTTGACTAACTAATTTAAATTAAATCATATCAATAATGTGTGACGGTTATACTGTTAATTTAATTTAATTTATAAAGCAATCTCAATCAGAATATATTAACTCCACTGTTCTTTTCTGCATCTCTTCATTTCCTTCCTAATTACACCTCTAAGACACTTCATAATGAATGACTGCAGTATGATATTAGATTTATGGTTCTTTTTTCATCTGTTTTCTGCTGTTTACAGAGCAGAGGTTTCAGGTTTTCAGCCCTCAACTACAATTTCACACATTCAGACTTCAATATGGTGGATGTGAGGATGTTCACAACAAAACAAAATAAGTCACTTCAAATGGACACTTCAGGTTTGAAAACAACAGTTGCTTCTCAGTGCACTCAGATCAGTTTCCTGATCTGTGAGAGATTTTAGACACCTTACGTGTTGTCATGTTAATTTGAAGCGCATCTGTTCACTCAGTAAGCGTCCGTTAATTGCTGTCTGCTGTCTAGTAGTTACTCTAGTAGTTACTAGTCTAGTAGACAGGCAGCTGTCTACTAAGGGAAGACCCTAACTGAAATAGAATTTCATAAGTGACTAGTTTGGAAAGTTCTATAATGAAGCAATTCAAACGAATGATATTGACAGAGTCTGATGTTAGCATGATTTGTTCGTGAAAACATTCGTACGCAGGTTTCAAGCACAAATCTGTGCATACACATGCTTAGTGAATGAGACCTCTTGACAGCCAATCAGAATCCACCAATTTAAAGAGCTTGAGCATTTAAAGTGGCAGATGACAAAACTCCAGCGCACGCTTTTAATAAACAATGTTATCATGTGTTGTTGTGACGCTAATATAGTTATCATTACAGTTGAAGGGAGGGTAGGTAATTTAGTTCAAAAACATTTTTTGTTATGCTGGTTGAACGTCTCTTCACATCTCTATATTTAAGTGGTCTAAATGTATTTATATGCATTTATATCATCTGTGGAAGGTGTAGGGCCATAAAATGTTCATCCAATCATATTCCTCGGTCCGAGGGCTACGATAGGCTGTCCTACCTGCCAGTCAATGTATGTATTTGCATACCTCCGTGCACCCTGTTCGTGCAGACATGATACATCGTCAGCACGTTCATTGCGCTACTGCAGACCGAACGAGAATGGAAGGCATTACTATCGTAATATTACGCGCTTTGTACTGCAATGTTTTCTCACCAGTGAATGAGATATGAGGTAATCTGACAGCGTTGACGCCATCTCTCATCGTGTCGCTGGTTAGCCTCTGCTCTGCCTGTGCACATTCATGTGTTTTGGAGGAGGCGTGGCTTTGGAGAGTGATTTGCAGGGAGGGTGGGATCTTATGCTTTCAAAGCTAGCTTGCTATTGCTAGCCTCTCTGAAATCACCTACCCTACCTTTAATGTTCTTGGTCAATGAGCTATTAGATTTTGGCCCAAAGACGACATATACGCTCAACTCAGAGGCTCACTAGGTTTCGAACAGAGCTTATTTATACAGTATGTGTGTGTATTTGTGCTAACCTCTTGGGTCCCTGTATGCTGATCATGCCCATGTCCTCACTGTGGTCTATTAGTGTGCAGCGGAAACCCTGGTCCTGCAGCACTGCCTGAATGTGGCTCCAGTTATGCTGCGCCACTGCACCTCCGATGGCCAGGTAATATGCCTCACCTTGAGGACATACAAACATCAAGAGTGAGGTGAATATAAACTCCACACATCCTCCTCACACGCTGATGAGACGCTCAGGACTTCCTCTAATGTCCTGTTTCAATGCCTTACACATCAGTTCTGTGACCCTGAATGAAGTAAATCACGTGTGTTGTTTACCATTAGATTCGGGTGTCAGTGGGAGGAGGGCGGGGCTTGGCTCTAAACGACTGACTGTGAGGTCAGACTCGACTCCGCCCCTCTTGTTTAACATGCAGGTGTATACTGTGGAGCCTGAAACACACAAACGGTCAAGATGATTACACTTCAGTTAGGTTTACCACTGAAACTATTTGATATGACAAGACAATGAATGTCAATGAATACTGGATACATTTGAAGAATTGAAAAAAGGAAATGAAAATGCATGTACTAGATGGGGGACTAAATTGACAGATAGATATAACAGGGATCCTCACCTGGAGCTTTGTTGACATCAGCTGTGAACAGCCAATCAGCTGCCTTCTTTGCATCCGGACCAGTCAGGTAAAACTTACCAAAGTAGGACATATCAAACACAGCTACAGCATTCCTGCAGGTCAGACACTCATCCCGAATCTGGAATTTTAAAAAATGTAACATTTTTAAAGATTTATATTTGCCATTTTGGCCTTTATTATGACAGGACAGATCAGGATTGACAGGAAGCGAAGTGGGAGAGAGATAGGGGGCAGGATCGGGAAAGGTCCTCGAGTTGGGATTCGAATATGGGATGCCCATACCGCAACAGCGTTATATGTCGGCGCACTTGCCCACAAGGCTATCGGTGCCAACCAAACAACAAATAAAAAAAAAAAAAAAAAAAAAGGAAAAAAAAGGAAACATGTATAGTATTAATTAAAATATTTATAATAATAATTAACCAAAAAAAAATTATAAAAATATATATATATATATATATATATATATATATATATATATATATATATATATATATATATATATATAAATAATGATAATAATAAATCTAGAATTAATTAAAAAATATAAAAATATTTTTAAAGCATTCTAAAAGCAAAACAACAAACAAAACAAACACCAAAAAAGCCCAGAAAAACAACACAAAAAACAAATCCAAAAACTAAATAAAATAAAAACAGCTACAGCATTCCAACAGGTCAGACACATTTTAAAACATCTTAAAAGCAAAGCAAAACAAAACAAAAACGCAACACAAACATGAATCATTGCACAAAACACAACACAAACATTATGATAAATAAATAAATCAATTAATAAAAGAAAAAAGAAACTGAAAAAACAACAACAACAACACCACCACCACCACAATACAAAACAAAACAAAATCCAAAAACAAAACAAAAACATAAATCAAATCCTGAAAACAAACCTGTTTAGACAAGAACTCCATATGGACAATGAATGCTACAAACACTCTCAAACACACATGCTCACCACATCATGATGTGGAGAGAAGTCAAACGTGTACTCTTTGCTTAGTATCTTGCTGTATTTGTAATCCGTGTTCTTGGGAACATCATAGGCACCGTAGTAATCATAATCCAGAACCTGAGAAAAGGACAATCCAGTTTAGCAGACAAATCAATCAATCACTATCTGATACAGACCTCAGAGGTTTTGAAGTGGGTTATGTGTGTCCAGGGCTGGGAAGGTTACTTTTAAAATGTATTTCGTTACAGATTACAAAATACATGTTTTAAAAAGTATTTTGTAAAGTATTTCGTTAGATTACTTAATTTTAGTAACTTAATCTAAATACTTTGGAATACTTTGGAATACTTAAGGTAATGGGCATATTAACTTTGTCTTGTTTTTATGTAAACCACCTCTAAATAAAAATGGGTGGCATGAATACTTTTAAAACAATTATAAATCGATAAATAATGCTATAAGATTATTATTTTCAGTACAACATTTTGAACATAGAAATAAAAATAAAAGATAGAAATAAAAAAATGGGATATGGGAGGAAATTATGTTTTTAAATATGAAGCTAAAACCACCAGTAGATGGAGGCAAATCACTGTCTTAATGAAAGAGTCATGGAATCATTTGATTCGTTCAAAAGAACTGATTCATTCAGGAATCAAGCAAGTGATTTTATGAATGTAATTGAATCATTCTCAGTTGATTCGTTCAATACGCGGCTTCATTCAGGAACCAAATGTTGCTCTCAGATGCGCAACTATTCTGATGGGGGATTTATTTGGAAGTCAGTGGTTTGCATTAAGTGCAAATAAATAGCCATACATTCTATTTACACCATGTAGGAAAAAAGTAGCATTTTCTTTGCAACAAGTGATAGTAATTAGATGCTATTAATACTTATTGAAAACAGCGGCAGATATGTGATGGGAAAAGGGAGAAGAACGGGAGTTGAATGAGTTCGGCATAAGGCGGATTCAAACTCAAATCTTATCACCACGTGTCTCACATAGGTGTATTTTCTAATGATGTCAATCCCAAACAATTTTTGTGCTTAGTGTAAATAGACCAGTGCTTGTATGGAACCATTTTTGTTTGCGCTATAGAGCAAATCAGACAACACTGTTCTTTTAATAAGTCACTAAATATGAACTTTTTGTTATGAATTGCATAAAATCAGCATCACATTTGCAATCGCGCTAATATTCGGCTAAACTCTTCTTCCTCGAGAGATAGATTGCTTAACTATAGGCTACATAAATATATAAAACAAGAACTCCTACAAACCTGAGACTGTGAACAACTTACTTTAAGATGCTTTTTCAAGGTTAGATGTTCCTTTGAAGCCGAGAGACGTTTTGTTGCAGGTAAACAAAAATTGCATAGCCTACTGTGATGTTCCGTCCTTTTTCACATTTATAAGTAAAATCGTCCTTTTATTTCCATGACAATTACGCGCTTGGCTTTCTGATTTTCTCTTGCATTTTAGTGAGTCGTCACTATAGTCTGCTCTCTGCTGGCAGGCTGCTGTTTGAACAGGCTGCACGCGAGTCAGAGCATCACCAATTGCCTCATGGTTTAAATTTCTAGTCATTTTATATTAATATTAAAATAAATAAATGACATTAAAAATCAAAGTAATCACTTTGATAATCTAAAATACTTTTCGGATGTAACTGTAATTTGATTACCACCCATTTAAAATGTAACTATAACGAAATACAGTTACTCATATTTTGTATTTTAAATACGTAACGACGTTACATGTATTTCGTTACTCCCCAGCCCTGTGTGTGTCTTAATGAACACAGAACAATTCTTGTCCGGTAACACTTTACAATAAGGTTCATTAGTTAACATTAGTTAACTACATTAATTAACATGAACTAAGAATGAACAATACTTCTACAGCATTTATTAATCTTAATGTTAATTTCAGCATTTACTAATGCATTATTAAAATCACAAGTTGTGTTTGTTAACATTAGTTAATGCACTGTAAACTAACACAAGCAATGAAAGACTGTATTTTTATTAACTATTAACAAAGATTAATAAATTGTCTAATAAATGTATTGCTCATTGTTTGTTAATGTTAGTTAATACTCTAACTAATGTTAACAAATGACACCTTATTGTAAAGTGTTACCTTTTGTCCTATAGAATGGTGCATTTGTGTGTGTGTGTGTGTGTGTGTGTGTGTGTGTGTATGTGTGTGTGTGTTGAAATCTCACTGGAGCAGGTCCATCCCGGTTAAACCATCCGGGTCTCTCCCAACCGTGTCTTTCCTGAAACACACAGCCCTGTTCCTGAAGCACCTGTTAAACAACACAACCATCAAATATCAGGCCAATAATAATCCTCAGTCTCTGTAGTGCTACATTCAGTGCTACATCACCACTGAAAATCCTATGTTCACTGATCTGTGTTTTTTTTCTGTGATGTATTCTATATTGTTGTCACAACTTCTGCTGATTCGTCACAAAGATGTGTTATCTAGCTGGCTAGCATAGATGAATTCTGCTGAATTTGCAAAAATGATTAGCAATAGTCTTGAAAGAATCATTAAGAATTTGCTAAAAAAATACAAACCAACAGTAAAGTTTTGCATTGCATTTACATTGTAGATGAATCCTTTCCATATATAAACAACAATTTATTAATTTTTTATGGTTTATTTATTTATTTATTGCATTTTTACCTTTATTAGGATAGGATAGTAGGCACAGGAAGCGATAGTTTAGACAGGAAGCAAGGTGGGAGAGAGACGGGGGGTGGGGGGGGATTGGGAGAGATCTGCGAGCTGGGACTCGAGCTCGGCGTTATACGTTGGTGCGCTGCCGACGAGGCTATTGGCGCCAACATAAATAACAATTGTGACCCTGGACCACAAAACCAGTTATAAGTGTCAGTTTTTCAAAATTGAGATTTATACATCATCTGAAAGCTGAATAAATAAGTTTTCCATTGATGTATGGTTTGTTAGGATAGGATAATATTTGGCCGAGATACAACTATTTGAAAATCTGGAATCTGAGGGTGCAAAAAAAATCAAAAGACTGATAAAATTGCCTTTAAAGTTCTTAGCAATGCATATTACTAATCAGAAATTATGTTTTGATATTTACAGTAGGAAATTTACAAAAAATCTTCATGGAACATGAGCTTTACTTAATATACTAATGATTTTTGACATAAAAGAAAAATCAATCATTTTGACCCATACAATGTATTTTTGGCTATTGCTACAAATATACCCCAGCGACTTAAGACTGGTTTTGTGGTCCAGGGTCACATTTTATATATAAATAACATTTTTTATAAATACAAGCAGTTTTAATGAACAACAAAATTTTGTAATTAAAACTTTACATATAATGAAATCTACAAATATTTCTAGCAAATATATAAACTCTAGGGCTGTTGATTGATTAAAAATGTATTAATTGCATCATTAAAACATATATTCAAATATATTTTTACCCTGATTACCAAATGTGGAAAAAACAAAGAATATTAAAAATTTACATTTTTGAGATGTAAAAAATTGTTTAATGGCATCTTTTTTTGCTAAGTACTATAAACGCAAATATCCACAACACCCCAATACTGACACTGATGCTTCTATAAAATGGAGTTGTTGTTTTTTTTGTTTTTTTTATTTTTGAGGATAAAATTAGTAATTATAGGCATTCAGTATTACAGTATAATTAACTATAAATTATCAGATTTATATTTATCTGTTTTTATTACCAATTTATCTGTTTTATCTAGTGCTGGGCAACGATTAATCGTGATTAATCGCATCAAAAATAAAAGTTTTTGTTTATATAATATATGTGTGTGTACTGTGTATATTTAATATGTATATACAAATACACACACGCATGTATATATTTAAGAAAAATGTCATGTTTATATATTAAATATATTTATATATAATATAAATTATATGAATATAAATATATGCATGTAAATACACGTAAATATTTTCAAAATAAAGCACATAAAACACATTAATTGGCAAATATTGATTGCAGAAATTATTTTATTTTTCCCTAAAAAATGCATGACGTTTTCAATTAAAGCCACTGACATTAAAACTACAATTAACTTGAAATATCATAAACTAGATCAGCTGGCCAACTTAGATCATACATGCCTTGCAAACCACTATAAAAATCAAATTTTTAACACGTTTGAAAGCTTCCTCTGTAATTTTTACATTTTCTGAAGAAAGTCTTTGGCATGCTTTGCCAACTTTCCCAGTATTTTCTAGGCAGCTGGTAAGGTGTTGTGAGTGATTGTTTTCATCACAATTTTTGGTGTCATTCATGTCTGTACTGTATAACAAATGGTTCAGGCTAAGATATACTGAGGGTTAGGAGTCCTTAATCATGTAGGCAATGGTAATAGTGATACTTTCCTTATCAAACACCCCAAAACAATCCTGATTTTGAGCAAAAATGCCAGTTCAGGCAGCACAAACTTGCTTACATAAAGGTTTGGATGTGCTATCCTTCCCTCACGCTTTTGTTTTGCACCGCTCGAAATAGCCTGTCACGATTTATCCAGCTATTCTTGAGCTCTAAAACAAAAAGAAGGAACTGGTCCACCCTCCATCCTGGCCCCCCACACAGCAGCAGATTCTCTCTTTCTATCTCCCTGGCCAGAGAAACACTGTTGCTAGGCAATTTGCCCTCCTTCTCCAGGGTTTTTGAAGTCCATACATTATTCTCCTGGAGTCAAGTATGAGCTGACGTGCTTTCCATGAGTCACGCACAGCGGCTCGTCGTCTTATGCAGCATGAAACGCTATTATTTATTGTTTTTGATAATGATAAGGCTAGCGTTCTTTAACAGGCTCAGGCTAAAAATATTATTTGGAGGAATTAATTCGGCCACTGTTGCCATGCCAATGAGCCACTAGGGTAAATGCTGTCCATGCCGTTACTTAACAGAGGAATTTATAGAAGTGTGTGTCAGAATACACACTCTTAGGTGCTGATAGACACTGAGAAGAAGAAATGCAAAGCAGAAGTTTCTAGAGGTAAAAACTAACCTGACAATGATCTTCATGCTGTCAAGGTTTGCTGGATTGCTTTCCTGAGCATATGAGTAATACAAAGCTTGGGAATTTAAGGAATAGTTCACACAAAAATGAAAATCTGTCATCATTTATTCACCGTCATGTTGGTCCAAATCTTCAGTGGAAGACAAAAGGAGATGGTCAACCTCCAAAAATGACAAAAAGCACTGCAAATGTAGTAAAATATTCTTAAAAGGCGTCTTTAACAAATGGATAAAAAATTATTTTATTAGAAATATTGAAAAAATATTGTGATATCTATATAAGGACCCCACCCATCCCTCCCACAACCTCTTCCAGCTCCTGCCATCAGGTAGAAGGTACCGGAGTATCAAAGCTCGCTCTGTCAGATTGCTCAACAGCTGTGAGAGCTCTTAACTCCAATCTCCCTGTCCCCCTCTGAAACCATGAAAACCTCAGCCCCCTCCCCTCAACTCATTAAAAACTGTTGACAAAATTTTCCTAAGAGCAATTCTGAGTGTGCAACACACAGGTGAGTGGGCTATACAAACCACCTGTAGTAACGGACTCATCCCACTATATGCACACTAGACACTTAGTGCACTTAGACACATTGAGCTACAAAGACTCAATAGTATAATATGTTTACTTGTGCACTGCACTACAAAATCATTTTGCACTATGCGCTGCTTCCCCCAAATCTCTCTTCTGCACAACATTTTAATGTACAAAATATATTTCTTTGCACAATTTTATGTACAAACATCTCTTTTGCACAATTTCATGTACAGTATGTATGTAAAGTTTTTGTACAGTCTCAGTTTGTGTACGTGTATAGTAGTTATAGTATTTATAGTATATGTATAGTCAGACGGTTAACTGTTGTATAGCTCTATTATTTTCCTTATACTTGCGATGTTTATGTGTGTTTAACTGGTATGTAGCACCGTGGTCCTGCGAGACACGACATTTCGTTCCATTATATGTCCACACATGTAGCGGAATGACAATAAATCTCAACTTGACTTGACAAGGTCACAATGAAGAAAATACTTCTTGGAAAATAAATAAATAAATTTAAAAAATTTTAACAGAGGCAACATAAATATAAAATAAAAATAAATAAATAAATAAATAAATCCTGGGTTTTCATTGGTGCAATCCCACTGTTTTTGTCCTATTTAATCTGACAACAAAATAATCTGATTATTATTATCATTATTATTATTGAATAAAATTATTAAACAAAATAAATGCATGGCAATACAACTATTGTACTGTAAAATAAACAAAATCAGGAGTATTTAATAAAAAAATAAAAAAAATATTTTATAGTAAAATTACAATACAAAATTTCTTTTTCTTTTTTTCTTTTTTTTCAAATACAAAACCAAGCTTTTATTTTGGCAGTTTCCTGACAAACAAATATATGCACTGACTGTTTCAGAGAGAAATATGGCACCACATTAATTTACACAAGCAGCTTGTGACTTCTGTATTTCACATATTACATATACAATGTAAAAAATTATATGATCAGTAAGTCATGCCAACTTATGTTTTTACATTAACTCTTCAAAATAAGTTGATCAATTTCAACTTTTTTTATAAGTTTTGTAAATTATAAAAATATGTAAATATATAAAAACGTGTAAATATATATTACATTATATTATAGATATTTTTTGTATATGAGATTCAACTCAATTTTAAGTCGGTTTAATGTATTTTAAGTTTAAATGAATAATACAACCAAGTTGATTGAACTTAAAAACTTTTGAAATTTTTAAGTTGAAATAGGTGAACATTTTTTACAATTTAATCGTAGCCTTCACGATTAGCAATCGCACAATATTGTGCAGTCCTAATAAAAACATACATTAAACAGAAAAGAACAGCCTGAACATTCTTCAAAACATCTTCGTTAAAGTTCTACAGAAGAAAGTCACCCAGGTTTGGAATGAAATGCGAGTAAATGACAGAAATTTCATCTTTTTTCTAACACAAAAAAAGGCTGCTCAACATTTCTACATATTAATATGAATGAAGGTTGAAAAGTTAACTTTTGAGATTAGATGAAAGGCAGGTGTCTTTTTAACCAAGTTACATCGATATCACATCCCTTTGCTAGCACTTAGCTGGATTAGCTCAGGAAGATTTCCAAGTTGGAAATGGATGAAATATTCAGGAGGAATGTCTAATTTATAGTCATCTTAGTGAGGCTCGGTGGTCTAAATGAACGCAGAGTGTTATTATTGCTAGCTATCTATATTTCAGCAGGCTATTACTCACAAGGATGAAGCCTTCTTGTGCGGCTTCACGCCTGGAGCCTCGCCAGAACAAAGCGGTATTTTTGGAAACACTTAAAAATCATCTTTTTAGCAGTAGCTTAGCAACAAGTCCTTCGAGCCCCACAGATGCTGGCAGTGAAACACTGGCTAATAGATTCACACATAACACTTTTGGCAAGCTAAGTGTAAGCCAAGTTGCCAAGTTGTGAGATTTCTCAACTTAAATAATGATTTACACTTAAAGGGGTGACGTTTTGATGTAATTAATGCAATTTGTTCTCGGGGCGGGCTTGTGGAAAGTTTGTAGTCTCAATACGAGTAATTATAAACTGACAGGAAGACAGGTGAGAAAGTAGGAAACTGAGACAGGGAGAACGAGAAAATGAGGAAGGTGCGTTTGTTTCCCATTAGTACTTAGCTGCATTATTCTCTTGACGAAGCTAATTAAGCTCACTGCAAAAGAAGCGCTAACAGCAAAAAGTACCATGTACCAGATATGTTTTGCTCATATTTCACCACAAAATCAATAGAAAATGAAGGACCATTTAAGACCATTAATATTTTTTTTTTGAACTAAGCCATTATTTTCATGACCTTAAATTCAGTTTAACAATTACCACTGTTATGTACTACCATTTATACATTTGGGCTTATTTTATTTTTCATATTTTTTTAAAGAAATATAGAAAACACTGTATTTTTGTGAAAAACTGC
The DNA here is from genome assembly GCA_021397915.2 of Tor tambroides. Taxonomy (NCBI): domain Eukaryota; kingdom Metazoa; phylum Chordata; class Actinopteri; order Cypriniformes; family Cyprinidae; genus Tor; species Tor tambroides. The sequence continues at coordinate 69,020 of JAFVLL020043281.1, forward strand.
TATATATTTTTATGAATTTTTGATGAATAGAAAGTTTTTATTTTATTTTTAATAATTTATTTGAAATAAATAAAATATTTTTTGTAACAATGCAAAAGTCTTTGTCAATTTTGATCAATATAATGCATCCTTGCTGAATAAAAACATTAAAAAATAAAAATAATAAATCATCTTGGATAAATAAATAAATAAATACATTTAATTTAATTTAATTTTTTAATAGAGGCAACATCTGTTTCAGGTAGACCAGCCTAAAAAACTAATTTCTTTGTGTGATTTGAGTAGCAGTATTTATGATAGCATTTATTTAATGCTGACTTGACATATATTTTTAAAAAGTAGATTCCATTCAAGTATACTCATTTTCCTCCTTTAGATAAAATGAGCTTTTTTTTCTCCCAGATGGGCCCATCTAATGTTTATTCAAATATAGGAAATTATATTTGATTATTATGGACAGTAAATCAAAGACATCTCGAGTCAGAGGTTCAGAAGGGGACAAAGAGACATGAGAGAAAGGCTGAACCTGGTGGAAGGGGTCTTTCCTCATGTTGCGGCTGGCCAAAGGTTCATCAAACGGGAAAACTACTGAATAGTTTTTGGCGTACGACTCATGACTTCGCTCTCGGATCCAGCGGTTGTTGTTAGTCAGGGAATGGTGAAACCGCCTAGAGAAAAGGGAGATGAAATAAGAAACTGAGGCACACTCACATACGTCACATCATTTTGAAGGCACAGGAGCGAGCGCTAGCACAGGCTAGCACAGAGCGTCCTGCCCTCAGTGAATGCAACTGACCTATGTAATACCTCTCATCTGTTGTCCTGAGCTCGGGTTCATGATGTTCCTTTCGCAGATGTGATTTTGCTCACTGAACACTGCATATTAACAAAACCCATGGTGTTTGTAATACTCCTTCATACACTAGTAGAGTTGGCAATCAACAACTGGTTACTGAGTTCTTCCATAAGTTTGGACAAAACACCATTTTAGAGTACTATGACTGTTTCCCGTGTCAGTGTAGTCTAATTTAGGGCTGCTCAGTTTGGGATTTTTGATACAATTTTCTCATAAAAATTGTGATTTAATATGATTTTTAAAAAACAAACAAACAAAAAAAAGCTCCAGGTTTGCTCTGCTAACTTGTGGGGCTGCACAATTTTGATAATAATAATAATAATAATAATAATAATAATAATATTTAATTATATTTTATATTTTTTTAATAACTAATATTTAAATTATTATTATTAATAATGAATAATAACTTACAAGGGCCTATTTTAAATTTCACTGTAAAAATAAAACTATGTATTTCAGAAAAATAATGTAAGAAAAAAAAGAGAAGAATTTCATTTTAAATTGGAACTGTAAAATGAAAATACTAATATTTATGGTCATCTTAATTTCTTTATTTTTAATTATTAAACCATCCAGCTGTCATTTTGGTGGAAAACCACATGGATGACTTCTCTAAAGTTTCTCTTTTGTTGACAACAGCCGGTTAGCACTTTTCATTGCAAGTTTGGGAAGATATTTGCTGCGTGTTGTGTTCCCAAATGCACATTATAAGTGACTCAAACATTGGAAAAGGTGCAGAGATGAGTTTGCGTTTAGTATAATTTACTGTGAACCGAGCTGAAAACCTAAGAGGCTGAAAACACTGGAACATGAGCTGCTCACGTGTAAATGAACACAATGATTCACGCTTTACTCTGAAACACGCAGTGCATATATTTAATCCTTTCACTGGTGAGTTTAAAATATTCTAGCTGTCTCCCCAGAGTGAGTTTTTTTTTTTTAGGCGACCATTATTTTAGAACGTTTCCCTTTACTATTTCCATGGCGACGCGTCATGCTTGTCACATTATACACCGCACCCACGAAAACACTGTATGACAGGTGTATCGCTTTTATTTTGTTTTTCCTTTTTTATTCAAAATATTCACACACTTGCTTAAGATTTCATCAACTATCTGATATTCCGATTCACAAACATGTCTAAGTGAGTGTATTTTGTTGTTTAAAACAGTCCTTTCAGACAGATTTACAGCATGTGAATTAATCAATTTCTCCAGTAATACATGTAAGTGGCTGGAGAACTGGGAGAAGAATAGAGTGAACTTTATAGTTACACTATGTGTATCTGATATGAATAAAACATGTCGGCAAATTATATTTGAATGGATTGTTACTGCTGCTTCCATAGACATTCATGTATATTTTACAATCTCTAAATGTATTGTTTTAATAGTACTTATGTGTATTTAAATGTCGGAAACCTAAAATAAACATTGTGGTTAAAACACTGCATAGTAGTGATTATATCACAAGTGCAGAGCGCCTCTCAGCGCCAGAAAAAGCGTGAAAGCACAGTTTAAAATGTTCTAAATCCCATAGGTGGGACCTACTCCCAGGGGCATAGAAATAAAAATCACATATGTGGGACTATACCGCTCAAAAGGTTAATTAATTTGCACATCTATTCATTTAATAGTCGCACTGAGTCAAATCTTGATTTTGGCTTTATTTTGTGCAGCCCTAGACTGAATCGCAAACTGATGGATGACTTTCATGATCTTTTAATGTATTAGTGAGAAAGATTTACAAATTGACAAGTTATTGGTTTTGAACAACTTACTCACTGAATCATCTAGAATGGTTCTTGACTCACTGAACTGCAAATAATTACTTGCGTCATGTCCGACTCAAAATGTTGAAGTTCCCTATCTCCCATCGTTTGGGAAAAAAAGAGAACAGACAGAAACACTTGTTCGCACAAAACGTACCTGATATCATAACCGTACATATCTTTCTCGGGACGCCCGTGAATGATCCAGTGAGCCAGTTCTTTGCCGCATCCTCCTCCTAACATCATACCTGCCAATCAAATCACAGAGAATACGTCAATCATCATCCCACCACGTTCATAACTGTCAGTCAACTTTATCCTACTTCAGACAATCAAACTTGTGTACAACCCTAAGCAACATGGCACATCGTTTACCAACTTACAAAGTACTCTCTAGAAACAATGCTGCTGACAGCTGCCAATCAATTCATCAAGAACGATACCAGCAGAGTTGTACCATGAGAGTGAATCAATATTTGCGAGCTCTGAGCGGACAGGAGAGGAATAATGAACAGAAGCAGAGCAATACCAAGGAGGAATGAAGGACATTGTGAAGTGAGGGACAAATCAAAGGGGGAGTGAAATGAATGGGCGACAGGATCTTGGAGTGTTAGAGTCACAGCGAGTGCCTGTGGAGATGTTGACGGTGCCTCTAAAGGACTTTTGGCTCATTAGCCGGCTGGTGACTTCATTAACATTAGCCAGCAACCATAGAGTCGCTGAGTCATGGCTGCCTTGAGTTCCATGTCGTGTCACTGCTTTATCGCTTACGCACTCAGCGTCCAACATTTCTAGAGCTCTCATGCTTTTGTGTTTAAAAACATGAGATACAGAAGAATGAAAAAGGTCTAGAGACACATTTTTGAAAGTTTAACTTTTTTCAATCCTGTCAAGCCTGACATACGAAATAATTCGATTTTCGAATTCAACTTTTTTATGGAGCAGTTTATTGAGCCTTTAGAAAAATATTTTTAAAAAGCTTGTATATGATTTTTTTGTTGGGTGTCATATTTGATACATCTTTTCTGGCTCATGTACTATGACATAGTGAGAACTGTAATTTTACGAAGCTACGAGATGCGCTATTTTTGTGCGAAAAAAAAAAAAAAAAAAAAAAAAACTACTTTAATCAACAATTAGGGTGACCTCTGCGTCTCCCTGCTGCCATTTTGGAGAGTATCACATATGTAAACAATGTACGTACTGTTCTATGTCAGCTGCGCCACGGGGATACGTTTTCTACGTTGTTTACACTTTGATTTGAATGAAAAACTATTTATCCGTGTACGTACATTGTTTACGTATGTGATACTCTCCAAAATGGCGGCAGGGTGATGCGGAGGAGACAAATTGTTGTATGAAGTCGTTATTTTTTTTTCTTTGCGCACAAAAAGTAATCTCGTAGCTTCGCAAAATTACGGTTAAACCCCTGATGTCACATGGATTATTTTACCAATGTCCTTGCTACATTTCTACACCTTGTTCGTGGTAATTACATTGCTGTCTATGGGAGGGTCAGAGAGCTCTCAGAATTCATCAAAAATATCTTCATTTGTGTTCCAAAGATGAACGGAGGTCTTACGGGTTTGTAACGACATGAGGGTGAATAATTAATGACAGAATTTTCATTTTTGGGTGAACTATCCCTTTCATTTTTCAAGCAATTCAGACTTTATATGGTTTTTTTATAATTCTGGGAAAAAGTTAGGATTGTGAGAAGTCATAACTGTGAGATAAAAAGTCACAATCTTTTTCTTTTATTTATTTTTTTATCCTGTGGCGGATACAACTTACATAGAATATGGAGTTCATACTTCAGGAGGAAAAAACACCTCAATTTTAGAGGCCCAAATTGAGCACAAATGTGCAATTTGGTGCAGTTTCTGATATGACCAAAAAAAAAAGTAAAAGTTAAATTCTGATATCTTGTAATCAATGTAAAGATTATGACAGTATAACTGACTATTCAAATAAAGTGCATATAAACATCAGATGTAAGTCTATATCTCCCAGTAATACTGTATGTCTTAGTAAGATGATATTTAAATGCTTAGTTTGATGATCATAGCTCTGTAGTTTTTATTGTGGGGGCAAAACATATACAGTAATGTAAATAAATACAATGATGACTGAAAGATGAACAAATAAACGTTCCTCAAAAGCTTGATGATCATATTTGAGACTTGCATTTTAAAATTATTTTTCTAAAAATTTATGTACTTATATTCAAGTAAACCTAAGTTGCTTCAGTCCAGTAAGTGTTCATCTTGAAATATTTCTAATATCAAAGTTATTCTTGTTTATTTAAAAAAAAATGTTGATGTTTTTACATAATACTAAAATGTCTTCGACTTGATAAAACAGTATAAACTATCAGTCAGACAACAGAAGGCATGTAGTAGATTGTGAACAACAACTTTTTCAGCAAAGAACACAAGATTTCATACAAAAGATACAAGAGCATACATTTTTTAATTACACTGTATTGACAAAACAGAAGAAAGGAAGTCATACAGGTTTTTACCAACACAACGGTGAGTAAATTATCATTTGTTTTGGTTGACCTATCCATTTAATGTGACTCTGTGCCTCCTCCAAATCACCATAAGAAACATTTACACCCCTCGAAATGTCCAACCATCCAGATTTCAGTGAGTGATTTGAGAAAGCTCTTGTCATTTTGTGAGCAATATGCATCAGCCTACAAACGTCCCTGATGAAGGGAGCAGCATATTAGCCTCCCTGATGACAGCAGAGCCTCAACAGCAGATAGTCTTTGGTCTGTGTCGAGCTACAGCTGAACATTTGAGGCAGGAACGAGAGTTCAACATTGCATGAGTTAATACTACCATGTGGATATACTTTCCTGCCTATGTCTTACTCTCAGGACACACATACACACACAAGTTCTCTTTCTTCATCAAAGCAGCGACCGAATCACTAGCGGTATTTCTGCAAATGTCAGGGGAGATGAGAAAGAAAACAAGGGGGAATAAAATGAAAGAGAGAAGGAGGTTGAGAGAGAAGGGAGCTTCAGAGTGCTATATGAAACATACCGATCGCATAAATGTGTGTGTAGGTGCATGAGAATACATGGCTCTGTTTCAAAACCAAGAACTGCCTTTTAAGACAGCATCCTAAAGGCCCTGACATATTTCAAGCGAAATGTGTGACATCATTTCAAACAAAATCTGGCCAAAACACGTGTTTTGAGGTTTGTTTTGGTGGTCTGAAACATCTCGCCAGCAGAAACTTCCCAGGAAAACTTCCCGCCGACTGTTTAACACCTTTGAAATGCCATTGGTCCATGACGTTAATGTAATAGTTGGGTGTAGCTCTGCCTTCTTTGATTTGTAATTCTTTTCAGGTTAATTTGTTCACTCAGTCGGTCAAGGTCAGACACAAATAACACATTTTTGTCACATTTTCTTATTTTTTGTTGTGTGTTTGTTGTGGTATTAAGAGGAGAGTGCACAGCACTTATTTACATATTCATCTAAACACTAACAGTATATCATTGCACAGCTATTTCATACTTCTGTAACTTTGCAGCAAGTTTTAACCGTGAAACCTCATGAGGGGACTGATTCAAAAAAACTCTACACTAGCTGCATTTCCATTACCCTTCAAATTGCGCAAACTGAAATTGCAGATTGAAAATACGTCTAATGGAAATGGAAAAACTCCTATATATTGCAAAAAAGTTTTTTACGCTCGCATGAAGTGGTTTTTCAGGCAATTCGAAAAAGAAAAATATCGCAAAACGATATTGAATGGAAACAGGTTTTTCCCCCCCCGCATTTACAGGTTACCTGACGTACGTAAAAGTCACTTGATAATTCTTTAATGTACTATAACCTCCAAGAAATACCTCATACGTGGCTGCTCTCAAGTATAAGGGGCTTTCCTTGCCATTAATGCCTGGATGGATAACCCCTTATTTACACTGCGATGCACTGCGGCACCGACAGGGCCACCGGAGCTGATCGCGGCCACTCTAGTCAATGCTTGTGTTTATACTAGCTGCGTCGTGGCACACAAACATCCCAGAAGTGGCTCTCTGCGCTGCTTCGCTAAAGATATACGCATACGTCTCCTTTGATTAAAAATAATGGTTAGTGCGGTGGCTGCGATATACATAAACCTACCAAGATCCGTTGCCATGACTTATGAGTAAAAAATTACATTTTAGTATAACATCGGTTAATTGAAATGCTGTTTTTATCGACGTATAAAACATTGCAAAAGTCTAAAATCTATAGGCAGCGACTGACATGAAGCCCACAACAGCCTCAACCCACAACTAATTCCAATGTAGTTTGGTGTTAGTATGTTGCTAAGATAACAGCAAATCCAATGTTCATCACACTAAACCATTTTTAGTCAATACTTGTTAATTGGTTAATTTCTCTCTTTGTTGGCCATCTTGAGGGATTTTTTTTCTCCACTGATCTTGCTGCAACACACTTCAGGATTGCTTTCTACTCAAAGGCTGCATACAAAATTCTGTCATGAAACTCTAGATGACGCAGGCCAATAGTTTTTAAATTAATTTTATGTAATCACATCATTATTCACATGGCGCAGCTGAATGGTTTCTGTCACATCAGCAGCCAATGAGCTTGCTGCTTAACACTGAAATACTCGGCTAGTGTTTGCTGTAGCAGTTGCAGTGTGCTTCAGAAACCCTCCACTTCCCCAGCTCCACTTGTATAGATCTGCTACAAGGTTAATTCATTTATGTTATAAATGGGGATTATTTCATATATGTTATATGTTTAGCAGCAGTATTTCCTACATGCTCACGGCAGCATATCTGTGGATGTATTGGCAGTAGAAAGTCCTGGTACTTACCCTGCCAGAGCAGCATAGCAGATCTATTTCGCCAAGACCAAACACATTAACATTGTCATGTACAGTACATTACCATGCTAAACTTTCCGAGAGTTGTCATGACAGAAATATGATACTTCCTGAATGTCAAAATCTACCTTAAAATGCTGTCTAGGTAGATGGCTTACTAAGTTTTGAAACAGAAGTTGCATCTGAAATCGAATATTGTCTGAGTACTGTAGGTACTACATTTATTGACGAACTGAGGAAATGCTAAGGAAACGCTAGAGAATATTTTTTAATAAATTTTTAAAGAATAATACATTTTTTACTGAAACACCACAACCAAATTAAAGATTTAATTCAGCCGAAGAACAAAACCAAAAATAAGTTTAATAAAAATGTTTATTTAATAATCAGTTGATCAAATGTTTTTATAAATCAAGTTTGCTGAGTTGTATTTTTTTTTTAAAACAACAACATAAGAGAGTATTTATGTAAACTTTTTAATGATATAATTTTGTACTCCAATTAATTGTTGAAATATAAAAATATACATGTTGGCTGTCAGAAAAACTTGTTTTCATGACAGATTTGTTCAAAAACAATAAAGACTGAAATCATTCAGTCAATGATTCCACCGGAAACCTGTTCAGGTCAAAACCAAATATTAATTTCCAGCCCAATATTTTCACTTGCCAAAATTTTTGGTGCATCAGTAATAAATCCTACAAATTCAGACATGCTTATCTTTTTACATGCTGTTTTTTTTGCCAACTATATAATAGGGAAATCAGTATATTCAGATGCAGGGAGAGACTATGTGCAGCAGCAGCTCTTAGCAATCATATCACCAATGGGCCACCATCTGCCTCAGATTGACCCCTTCTCCTACCACTCACTCACTCACACACACACACACACACACCAGGTACACATCAACAGTCTGGCCATTTAACCAGTTGTCCTGAAACTCTTGAAGACAACTTTCACTCGCATATTTGTCTGTCCCTGTCCAATGATGTGACGGTAGCATTGAACAGGAGAACAAAGACAGGGAAAAACCAGACTGAAGACAAACGTGCAGACACGATGGAAGCAGCGGAGAGGGACGACATCTTCGTGGTCATGCATACTGGTGGACACACACACACACAATGATATCCCACAGCTCTGATGCAATCACACCCAAGGAGAATCCCTGATCAACATCTTATGCTGTAAGTACCAGGCTAATAGCCACTTGAAGCATTTCTCAGAGTTCTGACATTCATAGGGTGAGTGTCTCTGTATTAGAATGCACCGTTTTTCTCCAAGAGCAAAAGATGTGCAATTAATCATGGATTTCAATGCTTCTTCCGAGACTGAATGGTTTATCTAATGGTTTAAGGATGATATAATGGTTTGTCTTAAAATGAATAGTGACTTATAAATGAAAATTATGTCATCATTTATTCAGCCTCATGTCATTGCAAATCTGCATGACCTACACTACTGATGAAAAGTTTGGCTGCATTTATTCAATGAATAATACAGTAAAACAGTAATATTGTGAAATATTATTACAATTTAAAAGAACTGTTTTTATTTGAATGTATTTTAAAATGTATTTTATTCCTGTGATGTAAAGCTGAATTTTCAGCATCATTACTCTAGTCTTCAGTGTCACATGATCCTTCAGAAATCATCATGCTGATTTAAAGCTCAATTATTATCAGTTATTATTGGTGTATTGGTATTGTTACCAAAGTTTTTGCTGCTGAATATGTTTGTAGAAACTGTGATTTTCAGGATTTTTTGATGAATAGGAAGTTCAAAGAACAGAATTTATTTAAATATACATTTTTTGTAATAACAAAAGTGTCTTCACCGTCACTTTTGAGCAATTTAATGCATGCTCACTAAATAAAAGTATTAATTTAAGTATTAAGTATTCATTTTTTTTTAAATCTTACCCCAAATCTTTGAATTTTTCAAAGAATATGAAGCAGCACAACTTTTTTTCGATATTGATAATTATAAGAAATGTTTCTTGAGCAGCTTTACATCACAGGAATAAATTACATTTTACAACATATTACAGAAAACAGTTATTTTAAATTGCAATAATATTTCACAATATTACTGGTGTTACTGTATTTTTTGATCTAATAAATGCATCCTTGGTAAGCATAAGAGACTTCTTTAAAAAAACAAACTTAATTATTCCAAGCTTTTGTCTGGTAATGTATACAAAAAGATTAAAAAGATAAAAAAAAGAGTCCACACATTGAAAGTCAATGAGGTCCAGACAAAACAGCTCTACAAAACATCATCTTTTGTGTTCCACAGTATTAAGAAAGTCAGGTTTGGAACGAATAAATGTGTCTGAATTTCGACTGGTACTGTATATCATATAACATAACCAGTCACAGCCTCACGTACTCCTTTCATTCCAGGAAATAAGTTTTGCATGCTGAGGTCAGGAATCGATGTATCATAAAAAAGCAAGCATGCATCTAATATCTGATTGTGATTCGTATACCCATGTATTCTGATCCGTTCACACGATCACGGCCTGTTGTCCGTCAGCATGTCTGAGGCCTGCAAGGTGACCCGGCCCCAAGCTGAGCACAATCAGCATTACTCCAGATCCGGACTGAGTTTCATCTGACCTTCAAAATCACAAGCCATCTGCATCCAAAAATACCACCTCAAAATGCTTTCATTTGCATTTTTTTAAACCTTGCAATTAAATGTACCGTAATTAGGGCTGGGTGATATGGTACAAATAAAATGCAATGAAAAATCTAGTTAAAATAGTCACAGGAAGCAACATCACAGTCCAGGACAGTTGCTAGTGAAAGACCGTGCACAGGAAGAGATGGATATTACTACAACAGACTGGACGCTTAAGTACTGGACACGCAGGGGTCAGAGATCAAGTTGCGTTGATCTTGAGTAGGTGGCGTGTACGTGAAGAGTGGGTGGGATTGGATTTTGCATGTGAACTCTGGAGGGTTTCAGGGATAAATAACTCATTTGGCACTGGTCAGATATGAACGAGAAAGGTGTGTGTGGGTGTGTATGTGTTTGTGTTTAAGCTTCATGCTCTACCTGCACTGTTGAATCCACATCCAAGGAAAAAGCCTCTCACTTCTGGAGCTTCACCCATCAGAGGCTTGTGATCTGCTGTGAAGGATTCTGGAGGAAAACAAACCAACAAAAAGGGTAAAAATACATTTCTATTTCAAATTACATTTCCATATACTGTATTTTTAACCAAAAGTACAAGAAGAAACATTCTCTTTTGAAATAAAAGAGATCAGTGTAGTTGGTATATTTTAACGTTCTCAATGAAAAACTCTGCACCCTCTCAGATCATTCATGGAAACTAAGCTTCAGTTGGTCATGGGTTCGATTCCCAGAGAATGTGTGAACTGATAAAATGCAATGATGGTCAATTTGGAATAAAAGCATCTGCCAAATAGACATTAGGACAGAAAATGCAGACAGAGCCCTGTCGAACATACACTACCATTCAAAATTTTGGGATCAAATTAATATTTTTATTCAGCAAGCACTCATTAAATTGATCAAAAGTGACCATAAAGAAATGTATAATGTTATAAAACGTTTCTATTTCAAATAAATGCTGTTCTTTTGAACTTTCTATTCATTAAATAATTACAAACCACAAAAAATAAGCAGCAGCACAATTGTTTCCAACATTGATAATAATAAGAAATGTTTTATGAGCAGCAAATTTATGAGCAGCATATTAGAATGATTTCTGAATGTGACACTGAAAACTGGAGTAATGATGCTAAAAATTCAGCTTTACATCTCAGGAATAAATTGTATTTTGAAATATATTAAAGTAGAAAACAGTTATTTTAAATTGTAATAATATTTCACAATATTGTTGTTTTTACTGTGTTTTTTTGACAAATTAATATAGCCTAGGTGAGCAGAAACATTTAACAAACCAAAAAACCTTACAGATTCCAAACTTTTGAACGGTGGTGTACTAAGATATTTTTTTTTAAACTGTGGCGAAACTCAAGGAAGTCACAGTTACCTTCAAATATTTGTTCCATAAAACTGAATATTTTATTATGTATCCTTTCTTGGTATGTTTCTCCTTCATGTGTTCTGCTCTAATACACAACAGTAATTCTGGCATGATTTACATAATTTATTTTAGTCTTAAAGATACAACAGCAAGTTTTTTAAATTTGTTTTCATCATGGTTTTTTTTGTCTTTCAATAAAAATGTACCCAAAATTTAATCAATATTTCTTCTTGTTATATTCATTCTTTCAGTACATTTTCCTGTAACTGTGTATATAATTTGAAAACTACACTGATAAAAATGATTTTGTGGTGAAGTAAATACTACATAAAAATAAATGTAATTTCTACATAAAATAATTTAGTTCAGAAAAAAATTTAAAAAATAAAGTAAATTCTAGATTAGTACTCAATTTAAGCTTGTAGAAATTAAAGTGTGAACTTATAAGTATATTTTACTTGGAATTGTTTGTTATGTTTACAAGGATTCTTTAAGTAAATATCAAAGTCATGATCCCGTTGTTCCCATCATGCACTTGGGCATGAATAATTAATAAGGTTAACCTTTTTTTCTGTTTTCGAGATGAATTTACACAGTTTTGTGGTTGGTTTTGTTGTTAGGTTTAGTAACTTACTGTTTTGTGACATCTGGAGTTGATTTTCTACTCAAAATGACCCATTCATACTCAAACACTATCCACTGATTGTCACCGTCATTGTGTATCATGTGCCAAGTATTGAGGTCTCTGTGTTCATTTGAATGGCAATTCTATTGTGTGGACATATTATCTTAAAAGGATAACAAGCTGTCTACTTGCTTACTTGTATGTTTGTAAGTGAATCACATGCTGTAATAGCATGGTTGTTTTCCAGTGCTACGTTGAGTAAATTTTATGTCTGAGTGAAATGTACTTAAGTGTTGCAGATTTAACTTAATTATTTTAAGTAAAAATTACTCATCAACTCTCACTGGCCATGTTAAATTTACCTAATTCCTTTGCTAATTACCTAACTTAATTAGCAATTTTTTTTTTCAGTGTACCTTAAATAGAATTTAGTAATATTTACTTAATATTTTAACAAATGTTAAGTCAATTAATACATAGATTTTACTTGATTCTGGAAAGTGTGTTTTACTTAAAATTAAAGCAGTAAATTTTACTTAAAAAGTGTTAGTGCAAATTGTTACAAGGATTTTATTAAGTAAATTTTACATGTTAGTTTTTTCAGTGTATTTCAGCATTAAAAATAATAAAAAGTGTCAAATTTTAACACCTTTATCAATTTAAACATAAAGACTTTCTCAACATAAAATTTAACATGATACATCTCGATAAAATTAGTGATTTTGAAAATCTGACGTGTTGAAATAGTTACTTTTTCATTAATCCTTAATGTTTTTCAATATGACACGTTTTATATTCATTTAGCCTACATAGGATATTAAATTAAGCAACAAACACTGTTAAGGTAACACTGTATTTATATGTACAATGTCAGGACTAGCAGGTAGTGAAATCACAACTGTTTATGGTGCAAGAAAACTTGACTAAGACTTTAAATGCACTTCAGGAAGTTAAATAATTGCTAAGAGAGTTTATAATACGGCTCTTTTAAAGGTCAAAATGTAAGAAAATAAGCGTGAGAGGTGGGAAACTGTGGCACATGGTGCTGCTGGTGGGTCAGATCAGATCTTTCTGAAAGGCTCTTTAAAAATGTATCGCTGCTGAGCGCTCACGTAATGGTCTATTCGTAACGGTCAAAGCTTTCAGTAGTAAGATATTGTGGGATGACCCTCAAAAGCATCGGAGACAGAGAGAAATGCAAAGGTGAACGAGTGCGAGGAGAAACAAAGGCAAGAGAGATTGAGAGGCGAGACAGAAAAAGAGAGATGAAGAGCAGAGACACACCTTTTCCATTACTCCACATGAGAAAGTGTTTTCCACAGCATCATTTGCTCTTTGAGAGCAAAAGGAGAGGGTGAGGCTGCAGCTATATTTTATTTATCCATCTTCCTCTCTTCCATCGCTCTTATTCATACGTCACCCCCCACACACACACACACACACACAGAAATTGCCTGAGAGAAATGACTGAAGCGCTCTAACTACCAAACACGATTTCAACAACAGCAAACCAAAGGCTTTAGAGCAGAAGAAATTGACTAAACATGATCCAGCTGAGAATGTGAGGTGCAATCAAACTTTGCAAACTCAAATTACAACACTTTTGAATTGATTAAAATATATTGGAAGCCAGAGAGATCACTAGTGAAAATGCTGATAATTTTGAATTTTTAAAATTTAATACAAATTGGTTAATTACAAATTATATTATTATATTAACATAACAATTTGAGCATGATTTAAAGATAACGAAAAGGGCAACTTGTGCTTCAATTAACAAAAATCTGTCACAAATTATTATTTTTATTATTTTACACTAATAGTGTAAAATTCTGTTTCTTAGTTTAAAAAAAAATGGTTAATATTAGATGAACCCCAGATTTATAATGTGGTCTAAGGTTTTTTGAAATATTTCTATTTCAATACCATTTTTCTTCATTACAAATTACATTATCAGCATGAGTAAAAAGTAATTTCCTTTTCATTTTGTTCTTTTTTTATAAAATAGAAATTTGTTTCATTAAAAAGAATACATTCATAGAGTTACAAGTGATATCTATTTCAAATAAATGAATAAAATAAAATAAAATAAAGTATGTAAACATTGATTAAAGAAAAAAGAAAATTTTCCACAAAAATATTAAGCAGCAAAAACTGCTTTCAACACTGATAATAATCAGAAATGTTTCATGAGCAGTAAATCAGCATATTAGAATGATTTCTGAAGGATCATGTGACACTGAAGACTGGAGTGTGTGTGTTTGTGTGTGTAAACATTTATTTAAATGCAATTTAAATTAAAAATAAAACAATTGAAATTTTATTACAGTTATAGTTTGTTATGATAGTTTAAGAAAATTTCATTTGCAAAAACAGTTAACTCCATTTTTATTTATTTTTCAGAAATTATGTTTTAATATCAATCAAACTGCAGTAATATCAATCAAACTGCAGTTTGTTTGATTAAGTAATGATAACTTAAATACAGGTAACTTACAAAATTAAAGTTCATTTAAAGTATGTTTTTTATATATTAAAAGTTTGTTTTATAGCAAAAGCAGATAACTCCAACAGTCATTTTTTGGCAAAGCAGATAACTCCACATTTCATGTTTCAGAGTTAAACAAAAACATTTGTTTTATCTTTATAATCTCCTCAGCTGACAATGTAGACACGTGACAAACGTTGTTGTTGTGATCATAGACTGTATGGTTGTGATTACACGCAATACAGGGAGCAGCTTTTCCCTCACCGTTGTAATGTGCTGCTTTTGCATGGTTCCGTGAAAAAGTTTCAGGTTTTATTTTCCTTTTACGCCCTGAAGAAGATATCACGGCTTCATCAAGCTGATATTATCCATCCTTGATCACTTTTAGTCAGCTTTGACGAAACTCCTCTCAGCAAGCGCGTCTTTTCAAAGTGACTGGCAACCTTGTCACCTGACCTGAATACAGCACGCTGATTCGCTAAAATGGACTTACAGCCTTCTGTTCACAAACAGCAATGGCACTTGTCGGCTTTTGCAGTAAAACGTGAACTTGCCATGCCTAAATGCGTCAAAACGCGTTTAGGTTCACGCTATATGTGGAGAATAATGCACGGCACTCAGTAAATTTTTCTGAAAGTGGTGTTTATCAGTTTTTGCAAATAAACTCTTCATAAGTTCCCTTTCTAAAAATTCCCACAATGCACCATAAAATTAATAAAAATTAATAAATAAATACATTAATAAAATATTAAAATAAAAAATAAAAATATTTTTAATTAATAAAAACACTTGCATATTTCACGATACTGTACTTTTAACACTTACAACGAATTCACGATAAACACAATAAAAATTCACGATAAACAAAACAAATAATATCCAGACTGGATCTCAAAGGATATCGTAATCATATTATACAGAAATTTTGTTGATAACATTTAGGGTCAGATCTACCAACAGCTTGCGCCAGCATTAAAACATACCGTCTTTTGGCATTAAAATAGTACTGTCAGGATTTACAAAAGAGACGCAGTGAAGAATTAGCGATGAAAAGGCGTGGACAATGTTATTTTTGCGCTCGACCTTACTAAAATGCATTTGTAGGAGTTTCCCTTTCAAACGCAAAATTTATGGGAGGAGAGTATTAAAATGAATCTCACAATGCGATTTACTAACGCTCATCAAATTACTGGTATTTGCACCATTATTTAACGGCCAAAAAAAGCATGTCTTAAAGCAGGCACTTATTTGCGCTGGTCAATATGAAAATGATCTGGCTGAACTTGTGTTCTTTAATGTGCGTATTGGCAGTAAATCCCACACAGAATTTTCCCCTCCCATCGGCACCTTTATGGAATTGCACTCTAATGCTAATTTGCCCTGTTTAGTAAATCTGGCCCTTAATGTGAAACCACATAATGGTGTCACAGGTAATTGAGCCATCAGTGTTTAGTGGATCAAGACCAATGTTCACATCACACTGACTAACGTCACAGCAGGCCAGTGACACACAGCATGAGTGTGAGCAGCGAACACAATTCTACATTCATTTTGAAATCATTTGAAACACCACTGCACATATGGTGGCCTTCAAGTAATGTTGATTTTCAAGTGCAGGTCTTGACTGAAGTGGATGCCAGTGGGACACCGTGGTCACACCAAAAGGTATAATTATCAAGTGTTGAATGGGATTCATGCAAAGTCCATTGATAGCAGAGCTGAACTATACATATGCTCAACATCTTGTTTTTAATAGCTGACGAGTGGGTGAATAGAGTTTGCTAGCACTCTCTTAAAGTGTTTTGAGGAGCGCTCATCCACTGACCCGAAATCCGTCTGCAAGTGACCGACAGCCACTACAGTCTGTTAGCGGCATTTCACACCTGTCATCTTTTATTACAGCCAGTAAAGGTTGGCTGAATCTCTGGATAGAGCCAGAACAGTGACAAATCAGCCAATCAGAGCGCAGAGTCATTTGACTGGCAGTCTAGTTAGCCAATCACCTGGTGAGATGGACTGGCAGAGCACAGCAAGATCAAACTCACTGTCATAAAGTCTGTGTAATGCTCTGATGAAGATACTATGACTATAGAAATACACTAAACTTTGCACTACAATAAAAATATCTGTATTCTGCATCACACGTATTCTGAACAAAATATCTGTGCATGTAAAAGAAACAAATGACTCTTATGATCCGTTGTTTTTTGAATCAAAGTCATAAAATGTGACTAGTAAAGTTTGATTCCCAAATGAATGATTTTTTGAGCAGTTTCTTTTTAGCGAAAACATACAGTGCAAAAAATGTAGATTGATTCACAAACAAATGACCCCTATATGAACTGTTTCTTTTTAGTGATTCAAAAACATACAGCATGCAAAATTTAGTTTGATTCCCATACAAATGACTCCTATGAACTGTTTATGAACAGTGATTCAGAAACCTGTACTGTGACCAGTGTAGTTTAATTCCTGAAAGAATGACTCTCTAAGCCGGTTCTTTTTAATAGATCAGAGAACGATGTAAACTGAGTGTTTGATGCATTTGTGTTTCTGTATGTGTTCATGTACCTGGACCACAGACAGTGGATTTGATTCCAGTTTGTTCCAGAGCAGGTACTCTGTTCACGGCACCATCGATGTGCTGCATAAAGACGTCCCAGTCCAGATCAAACAAGCTGAAGGCAAACTTATCAGACACCTGCAGGATCACAAAACAATTTTAGTCATACACAATAATGAAGTGACCTGGTGATGAGCTCACTAAAGCTCATAAATCCAGCACTGCATCTATGATTCAGGAGGAAGGTCGGTCTTACTGGATGATAACGTGTCACTGAAATGTAACGTATGTAACATCAATCATGTTAAACTACTGATGTCCAATTGACCCTTCACTAAACCCCACCTTAAAAAACATCACTGATCAATCCATAACAACTAGCCATCATCCGTTTCTCAGACAAGCTTTTGCTTATTTCTAATGTACATCTATGGAAGATCTGTGTGTGTGGAGTTTTAAAAGCAATTTTGGAAGCCAGATTCTGCCACAGGGTAAAAATTGTAATTGTAACTATTTAATCACACAAAAGTCCCACAAAAGACATGCAAAATAATAAACTCAGATTTCAGATTTTTTCCCCCCCAAGCTCAAACTCAGTCTTTAAATTCAAATCATTATTTGTATATAGCGCTTTTTACAATGCAAATTGTGTCAAAGCAGCTTTACAGTATTTAAACGGGGAAATAGTATGTTGAAATAGTGTGTCGTTCTCCTCTGGTCAGACAAAATCAACAGTTTAAATCTCGGCTGCAGCAGAGTCAGATTGTGCAGAGGACTCGTCTTTGGGGGGGGGGGGGGGGAGATCAGTCTCTGGGGCACATTTAGATGTCCTGGTCTCTGCTAACATTCAGAGCTGTAGAGGTCGTCTCTAAGTGCTGATCCACCATCTGATCTGGATACTGACTGGATCCGGGTGGCTACGGTGACCTCGGAATAAGAATGAAACAGACTAATATTAGCGTAGACGCCACTCTTCCAATGATATAACAAGTACATCGGGTGTTATGGGAAGTGTTCCCAGTTCCGGTTGACCTGATTAATGCAGCCTAACAATCCTTTAAAATATTTCAATTATAGAAATACGAGAGTGTGTTATGTGTAAGCCAGGTTAAAGAGATGGGTCTTTAGTCTAGATTTAAACTGACAGAGTGTGTCTGCCTCTCGAACAGTGTTAGGTAGATTGTTCCAGAGATTGTTCCAGATTTTGATATTCTATCAAGTGGCCAGAGTTTTGAGATCGCAGTGGACGTGAAGGACTATAATGCAATAGGAGCTCACTCAAATACTGAGGTGCTAAACCATTCAGGGCTTTATAGGTAATTAGCAAGATTTTAAAATGTATATGATATTTAATGGGGAGCCAGTGCAGTGTTGACAAAACTGGGCTAATATGGTCGTACTTCCTGGTTCTAGTAAGAACTCTTGCTGCTGCATTTTGAACCAGCTGGAGTTTGTTTATTAAATGCACAGAGCAACCACCCAATAAATCATTACAATAATCTAACCTTAAGGTCATGAACGCATGAATTCATGTTTCTGCATTTGACATTGAGAGAATAGGTCGTAATTTAGATAGATTTTTAAGATGGAAAAATGCAGTTTTACAAATGCTAGAAACATGTTTTTCAAAGGAGATTGCTATCAAATAGCACACCTAGGTTCCTAACTGATGACGAAGAATTTACAGTGCAGCCATCAAGTATTAGACATTGTTCTAGGTCAGCGGTCCAGTCTTTACGCCCCCCGCTCTGCACATTTTGTATGTTTCTCTTGTCACTTCAGACCTTTGTTCTATTCGACCGTAAGTGCCCTGCAAAGTAGACTTCACAGGATATTCAGCCATGATTCCAGTTCAAAGCGAGTGTATACAGTATGTTCCATTCAAAAGGCATTGATTGAAGTGCGTGAGATGTTAATCTAAATTGTATTTATTTACAGAGGTATGTCACACTTCACAATTCTCTAGCAAGTTTCCTCTGTGTGTGAAGTTGCTGCAGGCGCTGGCGTAGTGCAAATCCATGAATGAATGTTCCGAAGTGAAGTAAACATCAACGGATTTCTCGTGCTCAGGGAGTAGGGAGCAATGAACACTGTGTAGGGACCATGTCAATCGGAACACAGTTAATTCATGGAACTCCGTTCTATCAAGCTGATTATCTGAATCAGGTGTGTTAAACAACAGAGACATGCAAAATATGCAGAACAGGGGGGCACGAGGACTGAAGTTGAAAACCGCTGTTCTAGGTTTTTACATGCAGAACTTTTTGGTCCAATAATTAACACCTGTTTTTTCAGAATTTAGCAGTAAGAAATTACTAGTCATCCAGTTTTTAATATCAACTACGCATTCTGTTAGTTTTGCAAATTGGTATGTTTCATCGGGTCACGAAGAAATATAGAGCCGATGAAATATATCATCAGCTTAACAGTGAAAGCTAACACCATGTTTCCTGATGATATTTTCCAAGGGTAACAAGTAAAGCGTGAAAAGTAACAGTCCTAGTACTGAGCCTTGTGATACTCCATATTTCACTTGTGATTATTATGACACCTCTTCATTCACTGCCACGAATTGACGGCAGTCAGATAATTATGATTTGAACCATGCCAGTGCACCTCTAATGCCAACATAATTTTCTAGTCTATTCAAAAGAATGTTGTGGTCGATAGTGTCAAACGCGGCGCTAAGATCCAGCAGCACTAACAGAGAGAAACAACCACGATCGGATGATAAGAGCAGGTCATTTGTAACTCTGATATGAGCAGACTTTTTTGAAATTCAGACTTTACTTATCTCACAATTCTTTTTTTTCCTTACAATTGCGAGTCTCACAATTTGGACTTTACATCTTGCAATTTGGATGTTATATCTCACATTTTGGATGTTAAATCTCTCAATTCAGACGTTATAGCTCATAATTCACATATTCATCTTGCACTTCGGACTTCACATCTCACAATTCAGACTTTACATCTCGCATTTCAGATGTTAAATCTCTCAATTCAGAGTTTACATTACACGATTCATACATCTTGTAATTCAGACATTACATCTCACACTTCAAGTTTTACATCTCACAATTCAGCCGTTTTATCTCGCAATTCAGATGTTATATCTCCCAATTCAGACTTTACATTTCCCACTTCTGAGTTGACATCTCGCACTTCAAGTTTTACATCTCACAATTCGGATTTTACATCTTGCAATTCAGACATTATATCTTGCAATTTAGACATATCTCGCAATTTGGACTTTACATTTCTCAGTTCTGAGTTCATATTTTGCAATTCAGATATTAAATCTCGTAATTCAGATTTTACATCTCATGCCTAATAAACAAACTCCAGCTGGTCCAAAATGCAGCAGCTAGAGGTCTTACTAGAACCAGGAAGTAAGACCATATTAGCTCGGTTCTGTCAACACTGCACTGGCTACCTATTAAACATTGTATACATTTTAAAATCTTACTAATTACTTATAAAGCCCTGAATGGTTTAGTTCCTCAGTACTTGAGTGAGCTTCTATCGCACTGTAGTCCTTCACGTCCACTGCGATCTCAAAAAAACTCTGGCTATTTGATAAAACCTAGAATATCAAAATCAACTGCGGGCGGCAGATCCTTTTCCTATTTAGTGCCCAAACTCTGCAACAATCTACCTAACACTGTTCAGGAGGCAGACACACTCTGTCAGTTTAAATCTAGATTAAACACCCATCTCTTTAACCTGGCTTACCCATAACACACTATCGCATTTCTTTAATTCAAATCCATTAAAGGGTTGTTAGGCTGCATTAATTAGTTCAACCGAACCGGGAACACTTCCCATAACACCCAATGTACTTGTTACATCGTAAGAAGAAGGGCATCTACGCTAATATTAGTCTGTTTCATTCTTTTTTCCGAGGTCATCGTAGACACCCAGATCCAGTCTGTATCCAGATCAGATGGTGGATCAGCACCTAGAGATGACCTCTACAGTCCTGAATATCAGCGGACATCAGGACAACTAGACGAGCCCCAGAGACAGATCCCCAGTGAAGACCGTGTCTCCTAGATGGCCATCGAGACAAGACCACGGGAACCAGATGCGTCCTCTGCACAATATAACTTCGCTGCAGCCTGGAACTGAACTGCTGGTTTTGTCTGGCCAGAGGAGAACTGGCCTCCCGACTGAGCCTGGTTTCTCCCAAGGCTTTTTTCTCCTCTGTCACCGATGGAGTTTCAGTTCCTTGCCGCTGTCGCCTCTGGCTTGTTAAGTTGGGGACACTTAACTTCCAGCGATATCATCAACTTGAAAGCACAGATACAATTTGAACTGAACTGAGCTGAAAGATGACATCACTGAATCAATGATGAACTGACTTTAACCAAAAATTGAGAGTTTACTGTTGTCCTTTTGCATTATTACACACTTTTTCCTATTTAATACTCTAAAGCTGCTTTGACACAATCTGTATTGTTAAAAGCGCTATATAAATAAAGGTTGACTTGACAATTCAGATGTTATATCATGTGTAGCAAATTTGCTTAAAAGGGAATTGTATATAAATAATTACAATTAATTATGATTAATTACAATTATTTATATCGGCTGACAGTAATAACTGTCGCAGAATTAAATTGCCATCAACTAATCTGTTCGTCCTGTGAACATTAAGTTCATATCAACTCTAAGACAGGATATTTTCTTGGCCACAGAAAATACTTTTCTAAGTATTAATGCATTAGAGCATGTAGCTAGGGTCAAAATCGTAAAGAGACATTTAATTTGC